>JARUPZ010001140.1:0-24003 GCA_031213475.1 Nereocystis luetkeana | reverse complement strand
TCCCAATTGACATCAGGATCGCATGAGGCGTGTAGTTTCGATTGTATTGTGAAGGCGTTTTTCTTTGTTATCGTGTAAGCGCCAAGAAAATATTAAAGTAATGAACCTATGGGCCATGATGGTAAAAAGGGGTCTCTTTCATATTAGAAGGTCCCAGTTTTTACCGTCATGGCTCAGAGTCATGAACATGTACTGGTTACGACGAGGTACGACGAAGTTGTCGTGCTTTTTCCTCGTCGTGCGCCATCGGGCTCCCCTGCTCCGACTATCTAGCCTTGCTGGTGGAGAGCTTTCCGCGTCCGCCGCGCTTCCGATTATCACGGCGTCAAGTACTTTATTTCTCTCTCTGTCCTAGTCCCCCCCCCCTAGCACCGTCGGCGGGACCCAAGCCCGGCCATATGCTGTTTTTGCGGACTAGATACTACATGATCAAAACTTGCGCTACGATCTAGCAAAAATCCGAAAGCGTACCACATTTGTAGCAGCAGCGTGAGCCCATGGGCCCTCAAAGTAGACCATTATAGTTTATTGTGCGAGCGGCGCACCTATTGTTCGAGTTCGTTCGAAGGACTACCACTGATCCGCTCCACGAATTCAAATTCAGCTCTGAACTCTAGTATTCCGAGATATACAGTTAAAATAGCAGCGAGGTTTTGATTTTTACGATATACGACACGTGACAGGTATACAGATCGCTAATGGCAGAATTTCATGTTCTTTGTGTGGTATCACGAGATACCAGGCATTAGCGGGGTCTATCCACGGGTTTCCACGCCTAACGGAAGGCTTCCCGCCGACAACGATCCTTCCTTGATCCCTAGTTAGAACAAAGAGCTTCCAGTGGCCCCATTCCTGTCCTCTTGATCAGGTCCTCCGCTCAAGACTTGTTTGGATAGTCCCTACCCAATAATCGTATCATACTACCGATATATCCTGGCGCATGGCGCAGCAACACCCCCCCCGCCCGACGCATACCTATCGTCGGTGCAAAAGGGCATCTACGTCACCGCCTGATAACAGTATGTGCGCCTTTGTCTTCTATCCCTGAATGTCGGTCTGGTGTTGTTACACCCCTCCTTCTCGAGGCATAACTATCGTCGGAACAGATCGGACATCCTGGTGCAGTTCACGTAGATCGTCTCGCACAGGAACCATCCCTACATGTGTCTTTTCAGCGACCTAGAGTATTTCCTAGCACCACGATCCGACAGCACGCCAACCAAAGCAGTGCTCTGGAATCGGTTAGGGTTTAGGGTCTGAGTGGTGGCCTCAGCTTGCCGAAACCGTAAATAATCCCACCTTCGTGAGTAAAATTCCATTGAGTCCCAAGGCAAAACTCTACCTAATCGAAACAGCTCAATATAACACGTCAACACGTTCGCTCCAAAAATGCGCATGCTATTGGCCGAGGTGATGGAGACCCGGCTGTACGGGTGAGTGACGTGAACTATTGGCCAGGAGCACTTCGCTGAGCTCCGAACAGCACGCCACAACTCCTCCTACGGATCATCGGCTTCCAGCGCCGACAACGCACTGACCACCTCATGTCGTGCGCGAAGGCCCTCAAAATACACAATGCGAGAGCGCTGAAATGACCACCCGCAAAGGACGCCTCTTCTTTGCGGGGGCCGTACAGCGGACGATCAATGAGCGGCTGACCCGCCGGGCGATGTTTGGGGCGATGGCTGGCGGGGAGAACCCAAAACCAGGCCGCACGGAAAAGAACTGGGCCCAATACCTAGCAGACGACCTCAAGGCTTTTCAAGCGACCGAGGGGTCCACGGAAAGCTCCCCATTGAAGTTCGGAGTAGAGACGGTGTTATGGGCCAGGGTGGCTAAGAAGAGCGTGAAATGGTACGCGGGGGTCGTGGAAGCGGCTGGGTGTTTCATGGCGAGGTGGGACGGGGACGAAGAACAGAGATTCCGACTGCGCCACGAAGCTGAGGACGCCAAGAACGGCGACGAGGGAAGAGAGGGAGGGGGGGGGGGGCAGCCGTACTGCACAGCTGTCGACGAATAAAAAGACGAAATGACATATCAGGTGGCTAGGTATCGGCTCGACTAGCTCTTACAATTTGTTGCTGGAATCACCCTCTCCTTCGCGATGCTTCGTCCGTGCAGCAGATACCTGTCCTTCTTGAGTGCGTATGCTCTCCGTCTAGCAGCATTTCTGAAGCCCTTACGTCATTTGTATTATGTTTCAATTCAGTTTTTGTTCGTGTTTTTTGTCGTTTTTTTCCTTTGCTTCGGTCTTTCTTGTGTTGTTGTGCTCTCGTACCCGGTACGCTGGCATTTGACTTTCTTTTGACACTTGAATTTGCGATTATATTTTGTTTTTTTGACAGACAACAACAAATGCCTGCGCGGGAAGATTCACATCGGCAACTGCCTGGTAACAGCGTGCGCGCTTTCATCCGGCATCTCCCGCCATCGGCCCGGCGTTGTAGCGCTTCCCCCGGCCTACGCATAAATATTGTCAACCCAAAGAGGGCATCCCTGCCGCCAGGCGCACCTTTCGCTACAACCAACTGCCCATGGCGCTCTGCGCTGACAACCGGCGAGAAGCCTCATCCCCTGTCGTGTGTGCTCCGCAATCGCGCAGCCTCGCAGGTCATTTCGCGGCGACTGAGCTCTTCCCAGTCCCCGTCTAGGTGCTGCACCCTCCCGTACGATACCTGGAAGTCGATAACCTGTCGTGCAACCGCTCGGCTCACTCCGTCAGCGCCCGCGAAAGGCATACCGGTCACGGCCCAAGAACAGCGTGTGCCTTCTGTCCAACATACCCTTTGTTCTTCTTTGGCCAACCGCTGCTGCAACACCCACGCAGCCCGAAGCATTTGAGCATCGGTGCCAAGCAGGATATAGAGGCGTTCTACTCTAGGAGTTCACGCTAAATATTCTGAGGCTTCTATGTCCTCTCAAGGTATCACGTGGAATGCAACGGGGACAAGCATATATATATACGACTGGTACTAAAAGCATATCGTATGTGCACGTACGCATTTTGTTTTTAATCATCACTTTTACTTTCCAGCCTAACTCATAGGAGGGTTTACCCTCAACGAGCTTCTGGACAAGCCGTGGTCACAGGAGTCTATCCTTCTCCTCCCCGGTACGTTCCCTTATTATTTGTCGCGCTTAGGGTTCACCATTCCCACTGCTCGTCGATTGTCCTCGGGCGTAGCTAACTCATGCTCTCGCGCTTTCCACTAATCATTTGTGTTTGCAAGAAAACACGCTTACGAGAATGCACTCGGTGAAACTTGAACCCATGAAATTGATCTTGATAGGCACTCGGACCGCCTACCAAGCCATCGGAGACGCCAGTTGCCAAATAATTAAGAGAACAAGTAGATACTCATACGGCCAGGATCAATCAGGGTCTGAAGCATGAGGCACCCCGTTAGAACGCCGCGGTGGCTCAGAAAATCCTTTCCCCAAACCTAACACCTTTATTGTAGAACGCCTCTATACTGCGACCCAACCGAGCATAGAAGACCTGCGCGTTCAATGACGACGTGTGAATGTTTTTCGCGAGTGTTTGTGAGACCGAATATGTAGGATATATGTGTATTTGTGCATGTGTTTGAGCGTTACGGCTCACTGACAACGAGTTGAGGTGGCTCGGAGGGTCTACGGTATCGGGATGTTGATTTTTTGTTAAGAGGGTGTTCCAGTGAAAACTTCCAAGCCTGTTCGTGAGTTAGGTCAAACCTTAGAGGTCCGATCGGGTCAGGTCGGGCCAGCTGCCCCAACCCGACCCGACCCGACCCGACCCGACCCGACCCGACCCGACCCGACCCGACCCGACCCGACCCGACCCGACCCGACCCGACCCGACCCGACCCGACCCGACCCGACCCGACCCGACCCGACCCGACCCGACCCGACCCGACTCGAGCCGACCCGACCCGACCCGACCAGACTGTACTCGACCCGACCAGACTGTACTCGACCCGCCCAGACCCAAGCCGACCCGATCCGACTCGACTCGACCCGACACGACACGACACGACACGACACGACCCGAGCCAACTCGACCCGACCCGACCCGACCCGACCCGACCCGACCCGACCCGACCCGACCCGACCCGACCCGACCCGACCCGACCCGACCCGACCCGACCCGACCCGACCCGACCCGACCCGACCCGACCCGACCCGACCCGACCCGACCCGACCCGACCCGAGCCGACCCGACCCGACCCGACCCCACCCGACCCGACCCGACCCGACCCGACCCGACCCGACCCGACCCGACCCGACCCGACCCGACCCGACCCGACCCGACCCGACCAGATCCGCTCCAATCCGAACCGACCCGACCCGACCCGACCCGACCCGACCCGACCCGACTCGAGCCGACCCGACCCGACCCGACCAGACTGTACTCGACCCGACCAGACTGTACTCGACCCGCCCAGACCCAAGCCGACCCGATCCGACTCGACTCGACCCGACACGACACGACACGACACGACCCGACCCGAGCCAACTCGACCCGACCCGACCCGACCCGACCCGACCCGACCCGACCCGACCCGACCCGACCCGACCCGACCCGACCCGACCCGACCCGACCCGACCCGACCCGACCCGACCCGACCCGACCCGACCCGACCCGACCCGACCCGACCCGACCCGACCCGACCCGACCCGACCCGACCCGACCCGACCCGACCCGACCCGACCCGACCCGACCCGACCCGACTCGAGCCGACCCGACCCGACCCGACCAGACTGTACTCGACCCGACCAGACTGTACTCGACCCGCCCAGACCCAAGCCGACCCGATCCGACTCGACTCGACCCGACACGACACGACACGACACGACACGACCCGAGCCAACTCGACCCGACCCGACCCGACCCGACCCGACCCGACCCGACCCGACCCGACCCGACCCGACCCGACCCGACCCGACCCGACCCGACCCGACCCGACCCGACCCGACCCGACCCGACCCGACCCGACCCCACCCGACCCGACCCGACCCGACCCGACCCGACCCGACCCGACCCGACCCGACCCGACCCGACCCGACCCGACCCGACCCGACCCGACCCGACCCGACCCGACCCGACCCGACCCGACCAGATCCGCTCCAATCCGAACCGACCCGACCCGACCCGACCCGACCCGACCCGACCCGACTCGAGCCGACCCGACCCGACCCGACCAGACTGTACTCGACCCGACCAGACTGTACTCGACCCGCCCAGACCCAAGCCGACCCGATCCGACTCGACTCGACCCGACACGACACGACACGACACGACCCGACCCGAGCCAACTCGACCCGACCCGACCCGACCCGACCCGACCCGACCCGACCCGACCCGACCCGACCCGACCCGACCCGACCCGACCCGACCCGACCCGACCCGACCCGACCCGACCCGACCCGACCCGACCCGACCCGACCCGACCCGACCCGACCCGACCCGACCCGACCCGACCCGACCCGACCCGACCCGACCCGACCCGACCCCACCCGACCCGACCCGACCCGACCCGACCCGACCCGACCCGACCCGACCCGACCCGACCCGACCCGACCCGACCCGACCCGACCCGACCCGACCCGACCCGACCCGACCCGACCCGACCCGACCAGATCCGCTCCAATCCGAACCGACCCGACCCGACCCTACCCGACCCTACCCCACCCGTGATGTTGGAAAAAGCTTTACCTGATTCGACTCGACATTCGAGTTTCGAAAGCTTCTGACCCGACTCAGACCGACCGTAACTGTTCAAACACGCTCTGATCCGAGCCGACGCTACCCGACCCTGGGCATGTTGAACTCCTCCCAACCCGACCAGTGGGTCGTTTTGGGACCCGCTAACAGCCCTGGAAAATCGAATCTCTTTATTTCGGGGTTGTTAGCTTTGTTTCGGGCCTAAGGTTGAGATTGAGAGTTTTTCCGGATAGTACTGACTAGTACTGTGCGGTAAACTGGCCTTTGCTTTTTCATTCGACTGGTGCCAGTCTAGCCAGAACGGACTAGTGTTGACTACCGCAAACGCGTTGGAGGGAAACCAATACCTGATACAGTTTAGAAATTTTACTTGATTAGAGGTTTCCGATTCTGGATGAGCTTGGCATTTTCACAGCAGGAAGTCAGCTGTTTTATTCTAAAGGGGGGGGTTAGGAAGTTTTGTGTTCGGACGAATAGGACTCCCCCATAGCGGCGAGGTGCCCCTGCTGCGAAGCGACGGATGTCACCACACGTCACGCGCGTACATGCCACCGAGCAGGCGCACAGGTTAACCAGCATCAGCCGCTAGTCCACGCGCTGTCTCGCACCTTTAAGCGGTTGTCCATCCTCCACCAAATGGAAAGCGGAGCGCCCTTCAACGCCGACAGAAACCTCCGCATGGACATAGTGATAACGAGGGGAGGCCTCCCAGACGCTACGTCGTCAGAGTACCGCAACAAGGCGATACTCCTGGACGTCACGCATGCAGACCCCCAAGCGAGGGTCCACATGCGGGCTGGCAGCGCTGATCGAGACGGATCAGCCGCTTCCACTTCTGAGGCGCGAAAGCGCAACCACTACGCTCGTGCAGGACAAGTGTCCTTCGAGGAGCGCAGCCATAAACTTGTCTACCTCGCGGTGGAAAGCTTTGGACGCCTCGGGAAGGAAGGTAGCGATTTTATCGACCAGCTGGCGGCGAGCATCGTTGGAGGAGCGGACGGGGGATCTTTAGCAAGAAAAGGGGTTTGTAAGGAGCACCTTTTCCAGGTCATATCGGTGACTACCCAGGTCGCGATCTCGCGCAGAGTGCACCGATATAAGCTCGCCCTGCGAGACCGTCAGGCCGCCAGGGGGAGAAGGGAGGAGGAGGGAGGACTACTTCCCATGGCTTGGGGGTGGAATGTAGATGCGGAGTAGGAAGCGTGGCGTATAGATACATAGGAGGTAAAATATCTCGGTAAATGGTGGGGGTGCAAGTGAGTACACGCAGGGAAGGAGAATTGGTTCGATGAAGTTAGTGGTATTCGATGAATTATGTCAGCTTTTTTATTTTGAATGAATAACGCCCTGCACATTGTCAGAAGGCAAATAATAAATAAAATAGGACTCCCCCATTTAGTGTCCTTTCGAGTTTGCTTTTTCGAGAGACACTATTTTCCCCAAACAAAAAACAGGTTCGCTGTCAGGGACAGTAGTACGGCATACCCTGGTAGACATTAATATCATGACAGGTGCGTGCCGCGACTCGGGAGGGTGTCGTTCATAGCCGCTGATCACTTTCCTACTCATATCTAATATGTCTGGTCCTGTGAAATGGCGATATTTGTGTAACTGCAATCCATCTAAGGAGATCGCGGTTGAAGTCATGTGTCCCCCGAAGGGCTGCAAATAATAGCCCTGTATATGGATTCCTCCACCGGGTCACGGGGCAAGAGGGTTAGAGGCCCCCTTCCTCGCACTTGCCTTAACTTAATAACTTGATACTTGGCATTGGCTACTTTCCTCCACCGCCTTTTGGTGTTGTAGGCCTCCACCTACCGCTCCTCGTGCACGAGGCAACGAGCCAAGCACTCGTGCACATGGATGATCTAACGTATACGGTGTTTCTATAACGTATTTTTTCGAGGTGAGATTCAAACCCGTGGTCTCGACTCGACGTATAATGCAAAGATATTACCCACTGAGCTATCAGAACCGCAAGTGCGAGGGGCATTTTGTTTTTTCAGGATGACGGAGAAAGGGAATCGACTGGAAGGGAATGGCAACGAGTGCACGCGCAAAGAAGCGGGCGGATTGGGCCAAGGCGATGAGGCGGCCATGAAGAGCGGCAGGAAGACGGTGCACGGAGACCCATGATCTGTGCGCACACTATCATCACGAGAGAGCAGTCATAGTTTGTTTTTTCCTGGTATTGTTTTTCACGAGGCAGAATAGTATCAGCCGGTACTCGTTATTAACGTCGTCACTGGTCTTTGTAGTTTAACGAGTTGCATACCCTTCATGGGGAAAAACCTACGCAATTATCAGGGACGTGGTATCATAGCTGTGCTGCACCTTTTTGTGTCAGACAGTCCAGGAAGAGATGGCGATAGTTGATATTCGTGTGGTAGTAAGGTTCGATTGCTCCTTTTTTCACTGCATATCCGCGAGTCTTCACTCTGACAGCACTCCAGATAGCAGGCAGGCGTGTTCCTCTTTCTCTTTTCACGACTACCGTGCGTTTCGTACGGTGCAGGCAGCACTTCAGACAGCATCAGCTGTAGTCAGCAGCCACGCGTTGGTTAGTGGTGGGAACGGGGGTACTCTATGTTATATATAGTTGAGAGGATATACCCGCGGCCATGTTAGTTCAGTTTGCACATTGGTTTTAGCTCGTGTGCGCTTTCTTCGTCTCGTGTATTTTGAGGCAGCCGAATTTTCGTTTTTATAGTTTTTCGGATCTTCCTAGGGCTCCAGCACCTTTGTGTGACCACGGACTCCTTCGTCAGAGAGTTAATGCGATAACAACAACAACAACAACAAACAAGGGCAAGCCTGGAATCATGAAAGTGTGCTGTGTCGTTTTCTCATAGTCGAGGGCGCCCTTGGCTACCGCCTACTGTAGTAAACATCTGTTGACGAAATGTTAGCCTATATTCACCCCCCGGAAATGTTCGACAGGACAAGTACGACGCAGTGAAACTGCTGTACTCTAGGGTACAAACTATAATCGAGTAAGCCGTTGGGCGCAAGGACCCCGATGTGGCCACTATCTTCAACGACCAGGTGGCGATGTTACATCAATAGGTGGTACTGACTGCTTCAAGCAAAAATACCCTAAATTGCGTCCGCTACGAATGCCGCATGCACCACCTCCTCGGCTGTCGCACATTTATCATCGTGATGACAGCCATGCGCAGTGGAACAATTTGGCGCAACCAATATTATTTTGTCATGGGCCAAGGACTAGCGCCAGCGGGGAAAATATGTCCTCGGCAACCACAGGCCTTCCGAAGGTCGAAAACAATAGCCGGGCGCTTCTGCGGGAATAATCTATCTTTTTTTTTGGTTATGAACGAGACGGTCCCAGGTACTCGAAGGCATGCCGTTATCTGCTTTCGCTCGAATATTTGAAGCATTGACTGCATCAGGTCCATATCAAGTAGCGGTACAGTATACGGCCAAACAATCGATCATAAACTGAAACTCAGAACTTACAAGACAATTTTGCAAAGTATGCATGTTTTCTGCACCACACCCCAAGTGTTCACCCCGCTTACGCGAGATGGATCCTAAACGTTTTGCACACGTATATGAGCTTCTGTCGCTCCGTTTACGATCGGTTTTTTTTTCGGGTGAGGGGGTTTCACCCGGAATTCGGGATTCATTAAAGCCTGAACATAAAAAAAAAACGTTGCAGAAGCGACAACATATTTCACAGTTTCGGACGACACGATTGAATGTAATGTGACATTGTGATACCCCGTTCGTTTTGAATTTCTAAATAAGTAGGGCGGGGCTCGCATGTATATGAGGATGATACATTGTTGCATTTTTGACGGGATCGCTGCCTGCTTTTTCTGCTACTGGGCGTGAACGTACCGGTGTTCATGGCGCGTGCTATGGGGATAGGGGTTGCAAAAAGGGGTATCACGTTTTCAAAGACCGTCCGGTACATGGTCATAACAGAGATAACACCAAAGGTATCGGCTTGCCACGATAATGAAACTATTTCCCCCCACAATGGGGCTGCAGCCCTCGAAGGGGTAAATCATTAGAGTTAGTACAGGAGAGACCCGAGCTACGATAGGGGTTGCAATTGGAGGGGTATCCCATTTTTTGGACCATCCGGGGTGAGGCCATAGTAAAGATACAACCAAACAGATCAGCTTATCACGATAATAAACTACTCCTCGAATCCACGTGCTTACGATAGGGCTGCACCTCCTTTTATGGGCGCTCGAGGCGTCCTAGCCCCCCCCGGGCAGAAACTAACATTCAGCAAATAAATCATGAAAGTACTTAGTGCACGCCGATGGCCTAGGTAGGTGTAGCAACAAATGGCACGTCAAACGTGAATCGCCCATTCTATTGGGTAGCTTCTCAGCTAAGGAGCTGCGACGTCAGAAATGATTGGGGTTACAGTTCGTAGTATGTACCCGGTACCTGGTGTGAGTTTACTTTCGTTCAACAGTACAAGCGAACCCCACATTATCAATAGAGATGAGACCACGGTTCTGGGCTTGCTATGGGGGGGTCTTAAAATGTGGGTTGCAGATCATTTATATATAATAATATGAGGAAATGGGCGACACACACCCTGTACGAGACGGATATTACTAACCTTAACTCTAACCCTAATCCTAAGCGAATCGGAGCAACCTGAGTCCTGACCTTAAGCCAATCAGACCAAACCTCGAATAATGGTAAACTCGACTGCTCCAAAATGGTACACCATCCACCAATACTACCGCTGTCATTTTTAACCGCCGTATTTCTGACGGATGAGGCTCCTGAACTGAGAGACTACAGAGTAGAGAAGTGTACTCAATATCGTTGGGGGGAAAAGGGCTTGGCCCTTGCCGGGGCAGGGAGTGGGGTTTAGAGAGCCAAGAAGAGGTGTATCTACAACGGCAGCAGCAGTGAGTAGTTATGTTCGTGGTTTTTGGTTGTAGGTATAATCGCTTCACGCTTTGGCTTTTTTTGGTGGTCTAGATTTTTGGTTGTTTCAATATGTTTTTTAGGTTTAGACACTCACGCTACGAACACTGTCAGATGGCAGAGTCTAAAAACTAGCATCGTAGGAATACCACACATCCATTGCGTTGTTAGGCTGCCAAGGCCATGGGGTTGCCCATCGGGTGGGGTTACCCTTTCCTATTGCTGAAGGTCAGTTTATGGGCGAGGTATACTTGAGGGCTCTCCAAGTGAGCTACAGATCCCAATATAATGTAACTACAGTGTGGGTGCATCCTTATTGAGGCATTAATCTCACTCACTAGTGCCGCCTGCGTGCTGGACTAGAAATCGCGAACCTTGCGTTTTAAAGCGTCTCCAGTAGTATTACGGGGGGCCATAGTTAATGGGACCAAATATTGTTAGTAAAAATGGTTAAACATATAGGTTTTTATGTATACCATAGGTCCTGTTAACTATGGTCCCCCGTAATAGTACTATGCACAGTCATAGTAGTACCGGATCACTCAATACGATATATACCGGTTGGTTGAGTCGTGCTGATTGCGGGTAATAAGAGTGCCTGTGGGATTGCTTGGCACATACCCTGGTATGGAATCACCCAGTATAGTGTGGTAGTTAGTGTGCAGAGTAGTACCCCTTGCCGCTATTATCTTGCCGGTATTGTTGGCTGGCGCATACCGGTACTATTGAACGACCACTACTGTAACAGCTGTATTCGTTCATGTTTTTAGACAAAGATTGACATCCCCCGAGCCGATACCACCACACACGGATATCCTTCCATTCCCCTTCTTAGCGGTGCATCGCAACACACTACGAGTTACCTGGTAGTTGGGTACTGCCACAATAAATAGCAGATATGTACGTACGTACATACGGAGTACTACTGTGGGACACACATAAGAACTACGAGTAGCGTCACGGGCGGAGCCATGGTCGTACCGCTATTAATAGTGCTCTATGAAATAACTGCATCATCGGCCGCCAACGTCGGGTCAACGAAAACAAATGCTCAAGGCTTTTCAGCCGATCGCCCATGCACATTTTGAACGCGACCTACTCGGGTGAGGAAACGTACCAAGACGAATGGCAAGTCTTGAGTACGTACGAGTACCCGTCAGCGAGTTTCGACATCATCACCCCCAGAAACAATAAACCTGTTGTCGTTGCATGTTGCATGATTAAACGAAAAAAACGTTTATTTCCATACGTCACAAGACACGCCGCCTTCATGAAAAAAGCCTCCTAGAGGAGTCTTCATATTATGTGCATGCCGTTTCAAAATGCATGATGAACCGGGTCTGAAAAAGATACCTGCTAAGATTTTTTCAACAACGCACGGGGCACACACTCACTCGCGGCGAGAGGTCGCGCCCGGAGGCCGGCTTTCCCGAGACGCCCCCTGCTTTGTGTGCCTGCGCTTGGTCCACGAGCCCGCGAAGGGGTTTTCTGCGGCCACATCCCGCCGTCGACACGGCGGTAGCTACTTTCAACCTGAAATCATATTTGCTGACCTCCGAATTTGAGGATATCACTCCATGGTACACCACCTTCTTTAACCGCAAAGAGCAGGTGAGCCTACGAGAAACGTCTCGTTCAGAGGATCGGGAATCCGCATTGATTGGTAGTAGTGTCGAAGTCTGCTGCTGTAGACCCCTCGCCTCTGGAGAAACTTTGGTACATGTGTCCCAGCGAGCTACAGTACGTAAGTTACTTGTGCTCGGTTGGTTGCTACGACAGAAATGCGTGCGCAATAAAGGCCCAGCGCCCAGACTGCAGGCGAACAAGCAAACCTGCTCCGGAACATCTTCGTGTACCAGGTATGTACCAGGTATACGACTATCGGGAATCAATGTATCCTGCCACTACGTCCGTGAATTTAAGGATTTGTTTCTGTTATATTGGTGATTATACGTTTATTACATTTCCGGACACTACTTGTGTGGTATCGAATGGTCACCGGATTTTCACACATAGCGCCCCTGCCGAAGAATGAACGAAGGAACCAGTGCACCTATACTCCTCCCAAAGAAGCACCGCTCCGTGAGGCTAGTGACATGCATACCTACGTACTACTGTAGCTAGCTCCGTTGGACCTTCCAGCTCAGCCTCCGATAGATTCTACCAGCTACGTGGTAGATGATACTGCCCCATGACAGGAACCGCCGTGTTGCGAGGTGGATCTTTTTGTGTTTGTCAATATCACCGAATGAAAGATTTTGTTTTTGGATCGAGACGTAACGGGATTCTTTTTTTACGAGTACGGTACGAAGTAAAATTTAACCAAAATTAATCGTAGTATCACAGGAAGATACCAGGTACCGCACAAGGATGATGTTTTGATATTCATACGATACGAATTGGATACGATACGATACGATATTTTGCGATATGATACGATATAATACCATATCATAAGATATACCTGGTACCTGGTATTAATAGTATGATACCTGGTATCATACCAAGGTATAAGATAATATACGGTATGATATCATATCATACTTTATGACATGATACAAATCGATTCCGATATCGATTTCCATCACTTACTTCAACTTGTGCAGTGGTTACTGCTGTACTATGTTGTCGATTTGGTTTTTCGTTTGTTGGTATATACCTGGTACCAGGGTATATGATATGATGTCGCACCAAACTTGCTACCAACATCAATAACAAATATTATTGCTGGGATCAATTTGGTTCTACGTTCGTTCTTATTTCATCGATATCGTATCGAGTAGGTTTCCGATATCGATACCCATCACAATTTCGAGAGTACGATCATATTATGGGTTTGGATTTTTCGTTTATCGGTACCTTATCGAACTCGATTACGATTTCGATATCCATCCCCTACTATATACAGCTACAAGCAGTGTTTGCTACTCGTATCATACGTACCAGTACCATATTTTTGGGGGGCTGGGCACTGGCGCAGTTTGTACTGGCAGTATGAATAGTAATCTACGGATTGACGTGGCCAGTGTTTTTACCAGTAGTAGTTCATCTTGCGTATTGCGTGCACCCAAGAAACAAGCCATACTATATACATACCAGGTACCAGGTAGGTATAGACCTATTAATAGCATGGAAATGGAAACGCACCAAAAATGCGTTTCCGGATGAGAGAGTAGATATGAGAGGCAACTGCTACAGTAAGTAACTGCTGCTGTACGTAGCAAAAAATAGCTCGCTGCAAACCAGCATACTGCTTAAACTCAGTGTGCTAGATTATTTCGAAGGCACAACAACATTCTCTCTACTGACTGAATCAGACAGTGAGTGGGCAATTGGGCAACCCCGTTTTTGTATCGATATATTATATCGTGTCCGTGTCCAGCGCGATTCCTACATCGCTATCCGTATCCATCACGACACGTCATACCACCCATTACTCTGACCGGAAAAAAATCAACATTTATTTCTATCATGATATGAATATCAAAAGCAGCTTTTATATTATCCTGTATCGGTCAGAGTAACACGTACATAGCAGGTACCAGGAATCACGTACCAACCAGGTATTCGTCCCACGGATCATACGCATCATACACGTGTACCAGGTATACTGCAAGAAAACCCACCTCCTCCCACACGCATTTCGAACTCTCGTTAGTTTTCAAATTTTTCCCACGACAGGGAGCAGGGAGAGTTGGGAAGAGTGCAAAAAGTGCCGAGCCAGACAGCAGCAGTAGATCGATGCGTCTGTCTATGGAATACCAGGTATAAAAATATACCAGGTATCTCGACGAGATCTTTGGGAAGCCGCCATCCTCCTTTTGTTTGTGACTCTTGTACTCTGGACAAATTCGGCTCTGAAATCCATCCCGGTAGGAGTAGTTGCGTTGCGTATCGTCTGTGGGGATATACACGCAGTTAGTTCCGCGGTCTATGGTGTCCAGCACCATGATTATGTTTCGATGCTGGGTTCATTTCATCTCATAACTTGTCGTGGGTATTCAGATACGTAGCAACAACAACAACAACAACAACAACAACAACAACAACAACAACAACGATACGTAATTGACGTTCGTATATCCACTACTTACTGCTGTTTCCCCCAACAACCCAGTATTCAAGAAGAGCGGGTTGTAGCAGTTCCTATGTTTTGATTATAATAATAGCAGTGGCGTTACACTCGCTCGGCTGATCTCACAGCCACACGCCATCCACGCGCGGCTGCTGCTGCTGCTACTGCTACTGCTACGACTGCTGTTGTTTCCACGTGCAAGTGTCCACCACTTCAAGGAGAGAATCTGCGGGATCTCGAACCATCAAAGAGAGACCACAAGCCATACCTGGTACCAGTACCTGGTACCAGGGTATATATTATCAACATACGGTCCCCGTGCAATCAACACACCACACAGCAGGACTCGTGCGTACTCGTACTCGTGCTCCTGTTTTTGCCAGTACTTGTATCTTACGTACTTGTACATTGTACCTGGTAGTGTATACCTGGTACCAGGTACCTGGTGCGTTCGAGTGCCTATAAACGCACGTACCAGTGATCGTACCCTATTGAAAAATGAATACGAGTAGTTACACGCATACCTGGTACGTACCAGGCAGGTACCAGTCGGAAATATAAGGGAGGTTCGAATCCTTTATGGCTTACCTGGTATCTTAATATTACTAGTAGAACCCTCCATATTTTCGACAGCACTAAACGTACCGTATCACCCTGTCCCGATACATAATAGCCGTTAGTATACGAATAGTCAGATTCGTGTTCCCTATGTTTTGGGACAAAGAGGTAATGTACTACAGCAGTAGTACTGTTTTTTCTCTCAGTCTGTGGCCATTTATTTATACCTGGTATATCTCTAGGATAAGGAGTCAGGACACTGGGTGTGCTGATGATGTCGTTGGGGAAAAACGAAAAAACATCATTAGACAACACATACAGTTAGTACATTACAGCTGCACGATAGTAGTCTTCATGGACGTACGAAGGAACGTACTACTGCTGTACTACCACTGTAGTCATACTGAGATATGGTAGGCGGTAACCATAGGGGGGTGGATAGCAGGTACAATGGGTATGTTGGCTTTTGGGTCCATCGTGGGTTGTGGTTACAATGGGCCACACGTAGTATACTTATTCTAGGTATACTCGCTCGTAAAAACACTCCTTCTCGTATACGTTGGGCGACTTGAACCAGTACACAATCACTTTCTGTTATTACGGGGGGCCATAGTTAATACCAGGTAGGACCTATGTCATACATAAAATATATATATATTTAACCATTTTTACCAAAAATATTTGGTCCTTTTAACTATGGTTCCCTGTAATAGTCGTTTTTTAGCACAACACTGCGTACACATTGTCGGATGGCAAGCATAATGATGATAACAAAATAGCACATGCACCTGGTACGCGCGAAGGAAAAATCTAAGCAAACTCAAACAACGAAAGAAAAACCCGGCATATCTCGATACAAACACTGCCCAAGATCACGCTCAACCCTCGACGACTACTACTTATTAATATGTACTGCTGTATGTACTGTGACCGGACGATCCCCTCCCCGTGTCGACCCCGATCTTTGCGTTTTGCCGAAAAGTGCTCGTACGAAGAGATATGTTGGGGAAAAAAACAAATATCGACAAACAAACGTGTAACTACAGTTAAAAAATGGGTGTTTCCCGCCGGCTCGTTTAAGCAGGCCTTAGCCCCGTCGGCCGCTTGGCGATTCAAGCCCTCCCGCTGACCAGCTAGCGGTGGTCGTTATAGTCCGCTCTTACCCCCCCCCTCCCCCCCCACCACCCCATCCCCCTGATGCATGCCGCTCAGGAACCATGGCGAGGATCTACCTGTGGGTCGGCGCCTTCCTACTGCTGTGTTCCAAGCCGTGGACCGCGTACGGCAGCGACATTGCGGTGCGCTCCAACCCATAGGGGAAGGGGGGGGGTAGAGTTGCTATGCGCCTCTACTACGGTACATATACACTTGAATACGCTACGGCGGAAAAAGAAATGGGGCCCAAGGTTATATAACAAAATGAGGCAAACGGAGTGACAAACAAAAAAAGGTAATCGTATCGATATGATATCAATTACCAGCATATCAAAATATATTCCTGATAGGAAAAAATAATACGTAACGAGAAAGGAAGGGGGGCAAAAAAACCAAATAGAATAGATAAAGCTCCAGCCGGGAGTAGTTACAGATAGGAGTTAGACTTTGTGCTTGTTTGTTTCCGTGTTTTCTTATTTCGGAGTGCTTATGAGTGATCAATGTTAAAGCCCATGCTCCACATTGCCGGACAGCCAATAATCAGAATGAGAACAAATAATATATCATGTGACTGGTTAAAAGATGAACTAATTCGGCTGTGGGTCTGCACCACAGGTGGCCGGGACCACCCCCCCCCACCCCACCCCTTGCACCTTGCATACCGTGGGCGTAAAATAAAAAAATAATCAATGTGGAGTCATTGCGCAGTGTAGCACACCCTTAGGCGCGCCGAATTGAGAGGTTGTCGACACCTTATTCCGCGATTTTGCTTATGAGTGATCAATGTTAAAGCCCATGCTCCACATTGTCGGACAGCCAATAATCGGAATGAGAACAAATAATATATCATGTGACTGGTTAAAAGATGAACTAATTCGGCTGTGGGTCTGCACCACAGGTGGCCGGGACCCCCCCCCCCCCACCCCACCCCTTGCACCTTGCATACCGTGGGCGTAAAATAAAATAATAATCAATGTGGAGTCATTGCGCAGTGTAGCACACCCTTAGGCGCGCCGAATTGAGAGGTTGTCGACACCTTATTCCGCGATTTTTTTGTTACATTGTTCGGAGTCTCCACAAGGATGTTTTTACGCCCACATTGTGCAAGGGGGCAATCCCAGCCACATGTGACGACAAAAGACACCAACTACTATTAGTCGGACTACTGAAAAAGTTAATAGTTCCCTGAGGATGCCGACTAGCCGATTTATTTGGTTTCCATACTCGAAGTGAGGATTGGTGAACACGGGATGTTTTTTTTTTTCCTCTTGTGAGCGGCGTCCGCTCGTCCGGAGCTTGGGAGAGGGCTGATCGGGGTCGCTTCGCTCGCTGAACGACTCAAGTCAGCAAGTCGGATGACCATCAGCTCGTCTCGCCCAACGACTTGCCGACTGAAGTCAGCTAGTTAGCTAACGGCACCTACCGATATTCTGGTATACCAGCAGGCACCAGCCGTGAAATCTCGCTGGCTCATACGTACAGGTAGCTTTACGTGACACCCCTTTAGATTGGACGCGAGTTGACGAGGGTAGAAACTGTTGAATCCTTCCCGCGATAAAAATGCAAGGCGCCTACCGTTTTTTTTTTGGGGGGGGGGGGAAGCTTACTATGTCGAGGGAGGGATGCAGAAGAGAAGGGCGACGAAAACAAAATGAATGGGGAAAAACTGAGAAAAAAGTAGAAAAATGTTGAAGTGCAAATATACTGCGCGCGCAAACTGCTTGGGGTTAGATACGGATCACATCTGCAGTGAAGGGTTTCACCTTCCAGATTCAGAAACTACCGCATACCATGTATGAAGGAACGAGGAGTATAGAGTATATTCTGCTGTACTTTCTCGTCCCTACAATGGAAACAAACTCCAACAATAGGAGGCTGATAGACAGAGAAAAAGGCGACCGGCCGCTCTCAACTCTCAACTATCAACGAAGGCGCCGTATTTTATTTTTTGGGACATTCTGATCGGAAAGCGTTTTTTCATCGGAGAGCGTTTTTTCCAGAATTTTCAGAGTTTGGAAAATAATTGGAGATAGGTATCAATGTACGGAGGCGTTCTGTCACTATTCGTGAAATTCTCCAGAAGCCAAAAAATCAAGTTCGTCAAATTTCACATATTTGGGAAAAAAAATCGGGCAAACATGGAAGATTGAAAAATCGTGCGAAAAAATTGTCGAAACTACGGGAAAAAAGCTCTCCGATAAGAATGACCCTTAGTTGTTACGGGTGTATTTGTGACATAAAACAACGCATACGTCAGGTGTGAGTGTAACCGATTGAGTCGTTGAAGTACTGAATATTCAATTGGCATGAATAACAGCAGTGACGCGCAGGCAATCGTAACGAGGCGAAAACGCTACACGTGACGAAACGAAGCGTGGCGTACAAAAAAACACGGACTTGAAATTGGTTTGCACTATATCTGGGACCTGGGGGCGTAAACGTGTACAGCTCTACAGGCATACTAACCTACCCGTTTTTTGTACTGTAGGTGCTACTCTTTATACAGTTGCCTGGCCTTCCCGATGTCCTCGTTGGTGCTGCTGCCGTCAGCGCCGCTGTCCTTGATGCTGCCGGTAGCGTCGCCGTACTTGACGACACCTCCGACCTCAAAAGAAGAAGGGGTGGGATTGAACCTCGCCGCAATATCACCGTACACCGCGCATGGCTCGCAACACAGAAGTAAAGTGTACTACTGCTGTGCTACGAGCCACGCGCGGTACACGGCTACATTGCGATGAGCGCCAACCCTTCCCCTTATTCTTCTGACGTGGGGGGTGTCGCCATCTGCAGCGACGTTACCGGCAGCATGAAGGACGACGGCGCTGACGGCAGCAGCACCATCGAGAAAATCGGAGAGGCGAGGCAACTGTACACGGTGTTACCCCCCAGGTCCCAGGTATACTGCATACGCAAGTTCAAGTTTGAGCCATTTTATTTTAACGTTACGTTACGGTTCGTTTCGTCTCTCTTTTCTTTTTCACTCGTCACGTTTCGTTGCTTCACTGGTGTTCATGTCGATGGCATACCTGGTGTACAGTACTGTAGGTGTTCCCCATTCAGGCGGTGGTGTGCCAAATGTAAAAGACTGCCTTATTGAAGGAAGCCGCCTTATATTAATTCCAGGTCATGAGTGCCGTTCCCCAGTCGCTCCAAGCGGTTTTAACCGCCCTATGTCAGGATACCATCTGACTCAGACCGCCTTATCGGGGGTGCTCTACTGTACATCAACCACTCAATCGGTCGCACTCACACCTGACGTATTTGTAATATTATGTCAGACACACAAAAAAAAACGGCGCCTTCGTTGATAGTTGGGAGTCAAGAGCGGCTGATCGTCGTTTGCATCTCCGTCTATCTACAGTATCTCCTACGTGTTGGTCGTTTGCTTCGTGGTGGAACAATACAGTACTGCAGTACGAGTATATAATCTATACTCCTCGTTCCTTCCTACACAGTATGTGGTAGTCTCTGAAGCCGGAAGGTGAAGCGCTCAATGCGTAAATGATCCTTCCCTAACCACAAGTAGTTTGCGTCCGCAACACATTTGCACTTTTACCTTTTTCCGTTCGTTTTTTTTTCCCATCCCATTTAATTTCGTCGTTCTTCTTTCGCTTTACCCCTCCCTCATCGTAACTCATATATATCCGAGGTCACATAATATTAGTAGGCTTCCCCCCCCCTCCTGACCCCCCCAAATGCGGTAGGCACCTCGCGGTTGTATATCGAGAAGGGTTTAGCATCGACCTGCGTCGAATCTAAAGAGGTTCGTTTTAAGCTAGGTATGAGTCGGCAGGATTTCGCGACTAGTAACTACTGGTACCAGATTATCGGTAGGTGCCGTTATCCAGCTAGCTGGCGTTAGTCGGCAAGGCGGATGGCGAAGCCAGCTGATGGTCAGTGGGCTTGCCGACTTTAGTCAGTAGGCGAGCGAGACGAACCAGGCCAGTCCTCTCCCACGCTCCGGCCGAGGAGGCGCCGACAGCAAAATAAAAACATATATCCCGCGTTCACCAATCCTTTCTTGAAGTATGGAAACCCAATAAATCGGATAGTCGGCACCTCCACGAAATGACTACCTGGTATTACTATTTCAGTAGCCCGACTACTACCTACTGTAGTTGGTGACTTACGTCGTCAGATGTGGCCGGGATTCCCCCCGCTGCACAATGTGGGCGTAAAACCATCCTTGTCGAGACACTGAACAATGTAGCAGACCCCTTAAGGTAATGACAATCTCTTAATCCTGCACGCCTAAGGGTGTGCTGCATTGGTCAATGACTCCACATTAAGTATTTTACTCCAACGTCGTGCAGGTGGGGGGGGGGTCGCAGCCTCCGAGGGTCCGGACCCGCAGCCGTAAGTGTCACTACTTTTACCCGTCATGTCCTTATTAGTAGTAGTCGTAGTATGTTGTCAGCGGTTTCATTCCCCTTGGCATCCGACAATGTGTGGCATGAGCTTCAACGTTGATCACTCATAAGCACTCCGGAAGAAGAAAATCACGCAAAAAAAAAAACTTACGCACATACATGGTCTAACTATCATCTGTGCATACTTCCGACTTGAGCTCTATCATCTACTGTATTGTAGCTTTATTTGACCCTGCCTTTTTATTGTGTATTCTTATTTTCTGCTTGCTCTAAATGTTAGGTCATCGATATCGATACCTGTTGTTTAGCGTCACTCCGTTTGCCCGTTGGCCCCATATGAACTTGGTCCTTGGTAGTTCGATGGGCTCGAAACGTACGATTTTGCACTTCTAACTTGCAGCTGATATTTGGAGCTGTCACTAGCTGCCTCTTCTTTACCCGACGTGTTTGCCCTCTTAGCTCTGTAGAAGCAACCGAGTTCCCTCGTCGAGAATGGCTTATACGATGAGAATTGACTTTTTATTCTCCAAGATATCTGTTTCCCTCGCAGTCTAAAATAACTCTGCAAGATATACGAGCTAGGCATTTGTGACAGCTGTCGATCACATAGAAAAAAACAGCATTGGTTGATAGTCTCGAGATATCAACTTTCCAATATTCAGTGTGTGTGAGAGAAGCGCCCCGCCCCGAATATTGTTTCTGGAACCTATCCAGGCCATTTTTATTTTTATTTCCAGCGCAGTCAATACCTACCATCGTTACGTGTGTATTGTAGGTAAAATTTTGGCTCGCCAGAGAAACACATCTCTTGCAAAAAAAAAAACGACCATCACTCGCATGGGAAAATCGTCTGGTTCGTGTTGGCGCTTTTTTTTTCGTACTGCAGTAGCGTAGGACATGTCTAGGAACCCACACGCCAGGTAGCTCGTATCGCTTGCTACCCAGCAGTGCTACTGGTATTCATAGTCTACATGTATGTGTGCAGAATACCAATCTGGCCGGATATTTAAGGACCGTTTGCATCTAAAAATGAAGACCCAACGGGCCTTACACTTCCGGCCAGAACGGTCCATTCTAAGAAATCGTGCAGTAAGAAAGTTTTAAGAGGAAAATAAGAAAATCGAGAGGGGCCGTCATATCATCCTTTCCGAGATAAGAGACCCAGCCTGGGCCAGCCTCCCGATTTCTTTCTGTTGATGTAATACTGGTAGGTATTATTTCCTGTTTCTGACGCTTGCGAGGGTAACGATGCACCAACTTTTTCTGAGGCTCCTACTACTTGAGTATAAGTATATCTGTACAGTATCGGCCCCCTCCCGTAAGAAATCTGAAACAAAATGTTCTGGTCAAGCAGGCAAGAAGGAGGTGCTTGTATCAAGAAAGTCGCTACACCCTACTGGTACCACTCTGACCGTAAATATAAGGATCATTTACATATACATATGAGTACCCAACGGGCCCTATATTTACGCTCAGTGTGATAGACTACCTACTTTTGAAGCAAATAATGTATTCTGCGTGGACTAGAGCTCTTTAAATTGTGTTTTCTCACGGGAGGGCCGATACTCTTTACCCTGGTGTACATCGCCCAAAGTCGGCGCATTTTTACTAAAAACCGCACACTTAAGAACCTCGACGAAAAGCAATCACACTACCTAGGAAGGTAGCTAACAGATAAAGTAAAAAAACAAACGATGTTAAGCAGCTCCTCGGTTGAAGTATTTGGAAAAAAATGTCTTCCCCCAATTGAAACCCCCTGTCGTGTCGTAGCACGCGTCTTGACATTTTCAATACCGCCGGTGTTTTCCGTGTCTTACTGAGAATAAGTGTTAATGTATCGCCAAGAGCGCGCCAATTAAAACGAGCCAACGGGGCTTGCGTACCCCATGCGTTGTAAAATGCCACTAACAACTCGTCCAGCACACGAATATGACACCATCCGTAATGCGTACGTTGTAGGTAACAATAACGTCCGAGTTTTTTGTTTTTTGCATGGGGCCGCCACGGATAACGTCACGGAAAAAACGGCAAATAAGTTTTGGACCGCGCTTTGAACCCCTCACGCGGCCGCCCCCAAACACTAAAACTAGTATACTAAGGCCCAAAAGGGCCTTCATGGAGTCCAAAACAACACGGTCTTAGTCTTTTGGGCCACTGGCAAGAGGTTAATCAGTCGCCTACTCAATCTAAGCCTTTTTACACAATGGTTAATCAATCATATTACACAATGTTTAGTTGCAGACATTGCAACTGTATGGCGACGCACAGCACACCGAAATAGCACGAACCAAAACCGGGCCGCGATGCCTTCCCGCCCCACCCCGCGTGACGCCACTGTCTTCCCAGACGGAGCTGACGCCGACCGGCGAGACCGCTGACTTGGCCGACTACGTCAATGCTTCCGTGAGCCGCATGGGGACGGTGCCGATCTCGGGACTGGGGAAGCTCTCCCTCGCCGTGGACCCCGACTTCGAACCGCGGGGGAAGCAGCCGCGTGTCGTGATTGGAGACAGAGTTCGCCTCGAAGACTACGACGAGTACGTGCGGGACGAATTCCTGGCCGAGGCGTGTCCAGCGGTAGAAACCAATGAACCGTTCACGCTTGAAGACCTCGTCGCCGCCGGCGACAGGACGGAGCAGGAGAGGAAGGCGCTCGAGGCAGGCTTGGAGGAAGTGGAGAAGTCTCTGACTCGGGACATCCTAGGCGTCGTGGAGAACGTCGCTGGATACGTCGGAAGCCTGTTCAAGGTAAGCCCTGCGGAGGTCTACGTTACTAAACCACCGACGGGGATGTAGAGCTCGCTTCGTGCTTTTAAGAGAAAACGGGGGGCGGGGGGGAGATCTCTCACCTTAGTCGGCTCTTGCTGCGCGTCAATTTTCAATGTGTGGGGTAGTGGTCCGAGGTACACGCGTCAGTTTATCAGAAAAAATCCCATGCCGGGGTTTTGTATATGGCCCTACAGAATCAACTGGCATAGAAGTTCGAGGCTGGTACAATATCGCCCACCCAATCGGCTCAATTCCCAGAACAGTGCCGCTTACGTCATGATATAGTCGAATTAGATGGACTGGCGATGGGACTAATGTCGAGAAAACATTGCCGTCGACCACGTACTGGTTGTACGGTTTCGTTCTCCACAATTGAGCTTAAGTCGCAGTCGGCTCACGATACAACTCCGTCCGTAAGTTTGTTGAGGTTAAGTTTCAGGTTATAAAAAACA
>JARUPZ010001139.1:0-24013 GCA_031213475.1 Nereocystis luetkeana | reverse complement strand
TACAGCACCCATCCCGGCTAAACATGCTGCAAACAAGTGTGCAGCATCCAGATTCTACAGATCCTCCAGATCATACAGAAATACCGCAGATCATACAGATCCTGCAGATCATACATATCCTGCAGATCATGCAAACCCACCCACAAAAATGTGCATATCATGCAGATCGCACATCCCCTTTCCCGGTGTAAAGAACGTACAGATCACACAGATTCCACTCAGGGAGATCATGCGGATCTTGCAGATTATGCAGATCCTGCGGACCAGTGACACCGACCGATAAACATGTGCAGATCATGTAGATCGTGAGGACCCTATCTAGCTCAAGATGTACGGATCAGGCAGATCGGACAGATTCCATCCCGGCCGAAATGTACTGATTGTACAGATCACACAGATTCTACTCATGCACACATTTATGAAAATTGTAAACACACAGATCCCCTTCAGGCTAAACATGCGCATGTCATTGAGATCAACCAGGTCCCACCTGGCACACAAGTGCAAATGATACGGAACGTAAATGTCTCCCCAGGCAAACTAGTTGGAGTGTGTAGATAATAGACCCTTCAGATCATGCAGAGAGATCCTCCACATCATGCACACATGGCATTCAGACAATCCCACTCGGCACGCGAGTGCAATCGTAACGACCAAGCAGATCTCACCGCCAAACAAAATGAGATGCTACATTATACAAATCCTGCAGATCGTACAGATCCTTCAGATCATGCAGAGCCACCCACGGAAAGCAGTGCATCAGTTCATCACGGTACATGTATGTTCGATTAGCATGTGTAGTTCATGCAGATCGTGCAGACTCCACCCGGTAGAGGTGTTCAGATCATCAAGGGTTACACATAAATTTATCGATGATACAGATCCCACCCGGACGATCAATACCTGGATGATACAAATCCCGTCAAATCATTTTCTTCTGAGTTCTACGCTTTCCTTTGAACAACATAGTAGTCCATGCCTCCTATACGCCAAGACATACGAGAGCATCGAAGACTACAGAATACTACGCTTCGCTTTTGGCAATATTACTATACTACTGTATATAACCCATCACTCAGTACAGATACTTCAGATCATGCAGACCAGAAAGCTGTGCATCAGTTCATCACGGTACATGTATGTTCGATTAGCATGTGTAGTTCATGCAGATCGTGCAGACTCCACCCTGTAGAGGTATTCAGATCATCAAGGGTTACACATACACTTATCGATGATACAGATCCCACCCGGACGATAAAAATCCTGGATGATACAAATCCCGTCAAATCATTTTCTTCTGAGGGCTACGCTTTCCTTTGAACAACATAGTAGTCCATGCCTCCCATACCCCAACACATTCGAGAGCATCGAAGACTATAGAATACTACGCTTCGCTTTGGGCAATATTTCTGTACTACTGTATATAACCCATGACTCATTTTACTCCGAGATCACGTTATTTTACTCAAACCAGAGACGCAGGGGTTATACCTCCGTCTCCCTTTTCAACTTGCGACAGCCTCCAGATTTCATGCCACCCACAACCCGAAGGGGAACCCTGGACCAGGTACGAGGTGTTATATTTGAAACGTATGCTTGAAAACCAAAGGTAGGTACGTAAACAGAAGGTATACGCAGGAGGGGTTTCCATCTCTCGTATAAGGGTCCGCCGAAGCGAAATCTGCAGGACTGTCCTCGGTCCTCGGCATAAAGTTCTGATACGTATTTTTTAAGAAACAGTAATCGTCAACGTCACGTAGCAGCAGGAGGGCGACATGATACATGCGTTGCCTTTCACCTCACCAAAATATATCTAAACAAAGTGCACAGCCGATTTGGATGGGGCGTGCCAACGTGGGGACTCCGCGAAGGCCGGCAAAGACATGCGGCCAAATGCGGGGGATAGCTGACAGGGTGCAGCGTAAACATCGTTGACGGCGCCATGTGCGGTGTGAACTGCTCTTGAGAAGCTGAGGTTGCTCTGCTGCCGGTGCTGCTTGTTGTTGCTGCGGGCGCGAGCGACCAACAAAATCGTAGAAGAGTAATGGAGTAGTAGTAGTAGTAGTAGTAGTAGTAGTAGTAGTAGTAGTAGTAGTAGTAGTAGTAGTAGTAGTAGTAGTAGTAGTAGTAGTAGTAGTAGTAGTAGTAGTAGTAGTAGTAGTAGTAGTAGTAGTAGTAGTAGTAGTAGTAGTAGTAGTAGTAGTAGTAGTAGTAGTAGTAGTAGTAGTAGTAGTAGTAGTAGTAGTAGTAGTAGTAGTAGTAGTAGTAGTAGTAGTAGTAGTAGTAGTAGTAGTAGTAGTAGTAGTAGTAGTAGTAGTAGTAGTAGTAGTAGTAGTAGTAGTAGTAGTAGTAGTAGTAGTAGTAGTAGTAGTAGTAGTAGTAGTAGTAGTAGTAGTAGTAGTAGTAGTAGTAGTAGTAGTAGTAGTAGTAGTAGTAGTAGTAGTAGTAGTAGTAGTAGTAGTAGTAGTAGTAGTAGTAGTAGTAGTAGTAGTAGTAGTAGTAGTAGTAGTAGTAGTAGTAGTAGTAGTAGTAGTAGTAGTAGTAGTAGTAGTAGTAGTAGTAGTAGTAGTAGTAGTAGTAGTAGTAGTAGTAGTAGTAGTAGTAGTAGTAGTAGTAGTAGTAGTAGTAGTAGTAGTAGTAGTAGTAGTAGTAGTAGTAGTAGTAGTAGTAGTAGTAGTAGTAGTAGTAGTAGTAGTAGTAGTAGTAGTAGTAGTAGTAGTAGTAGTAGTAGTAGTAGTAGTAGTAGTAGTAGTAGTAGTAGTAGTAGTAGTAGTAGTAGTAGTAGTAGTAGTAGTAGTAGTAGTAGTAGTAGTAGTAGTAGTAGTAGTAGTAGTAGTAGTAGTAGTAGTAGTAGTAGTAGTAGTAGTAGTAGTAGTAGTAGTAGTAGTAGTAGTAGTAGTAGTAGTAGTAGTAGTAGTAGTAGTAGTAGTAGTAGTAGTAGTAGTAGTAGTAGTAGTAGTAGTAGTAGTAGTAGTAGTAGTAGTAGTAGTAGTAGTAGTAGTAGTAGTAGTAGTAGTAGTAGTAGTAGTAGTAGTAGTAGTAGTAGTAGTAGTAGTAGTAGTAGTAGTAGTAGTAGTAGTAGTAGTAGTAGTAGTAGTAGTAGTAGTAGTAGTAGTAGTAGTAGTAGTAGTAGTAGTAGTAGTAGTAGTAGTAGTAGTAGTAGTAGTAGTAGTAGTAGTAGTAGTAGTAGTAGTAGTAGTAGTAGTAGTAGTAGTAGTAGTAGTAGTAGTAGTAGTAGTAGTAGTAGTAGTAGTGGTAGGAGTAGCATTAGCAGTAGCAGTAGTAGCAGTAGTATTAATAGTAGTAATATATCTATCAACAGTACCTGGTACATACGTTGTGATCGGTTTGTGGTACAGGAGTAGTAGCACTTTGTAGTCTAGCCTTCTGCCAGGTATAGTACGTACGCGGCCGCCATGCCAAACAGCAAAGAAACAGCAAAGAAACAAGCTACGTACGGGAGCAGTAAATATAGGTGAAACTTCGTCATCGTCAAACAGGAGGAAAATTCATATTTTATTTCCCTCCAATTAATACCACTTTTATTTCGACCTGCTCCTTCTCCGTGGCGTAAAGCCCGTCGCATACGGTGGGTAAACGAGGAGAGCCCGCTAGCTATTCGTAGTTTGTACGCTTCATTTCCAATACAAACCTTCATGAGGTTCCAGGTAACTGGTACTGAAAACGATGAAAAAGCAGCATGTGACCCTCTCGCGTGACGTAAATATCAGGCAATCACTACTGCCCACGAAACAAAATCAGATTAGA
Source organism: Nereocystis luetkeana (assembly GCA_031213475.1). NCBI lineage: Eukaryota > Phaeophyceae > Laminariales > Laminariaceae > Nereocystis > Nereocystis luetkeana. The sequence goes on along the minus strand of JARUPZ010001139.1, from coordinate 20,245 downwards.
AACGCTACGATACGTGTCTGAACACGACGTAAAAGTTTGGATATTTTCACTTTTACTCGTGTTCTCAATTAATCGCACACAAGTATATATCACCAAAAACGGTAAGAAGTAAAACCTCGGCGAGCAGATTACCTACCAGGTACCAGGTACCAAGGAGGGCAAGACAGCAAGGAACGAGGAGCGAGGGAGGGAGGGAGGGAGGGAGGGAGGGAGGGAGGGAGGGAGGGAGGGAGGGAGGGAGGGAGGGAGGGGAGACAGCGAGTGCTGGAGGGGAAGAGGAAGGGAGCAAGGGAAGGATGCAGAGAGGGAGGGAGGGAGAGAGGGTGGAAGGGACGGAACGAAGCGGAAAGGAGGGAAGAACGACGGAACACCTTTGCGACTGCCGCCGATGGCTCGTTGCACAGCAGTTCGCAGCTGTTCCAGAGTTTCATATTATTTCACTTGAAAATGGATTCGACCATCATTTTTTCCGCAGGCCTCTGACGAGCTCACGTCCCGTCACCCTGGTCGGGGTGCTGGAAGTCGACTCTGATATCTCCACACACAGGGCACGCGAAGAGGTGTGGTTTGTACCAGGACGATCGCCTCCGCGAGGGCTTCGACCTGATGAGTGGGGCATGGGTGTCGTCGTTTCGAAAGAAAATTGTCCGTGGGTGACCATTGAGTGACCCTGTGATCGGACAGACAGACAAGTTTTGTACAGACAAGTTTTCTGAATCCGTTCTAGAGACCACAAGTTGACACTTGTGGAAATTTACACCCATTGCCTCAGCACAAACCACCTCAAACCACGTACGCCTTTTCCTATTCTCAACCTAGGCAACTAAACTACTCGTAAAATATTATTCTCCACCATAGCGCCACCTTACCCAACCAAAATCTCAACGTTCATGTGCACGCGACGCCTCCTTTGCTAGACACCGACTCCGCTTCCCTGTTTCTTCCTCTCCGTCTGTGCGCGAGCGGAATACGTGAAATGAAATTTTAAAACATATGTCAATTCCCTCGACTTAGCTGGGGCATAAGCACTAGCGGCTGACTTGCTCGGGTGGGTACGTATTGCCGACAGATACGCGCTGGATCACAGCCCACCCGGCTGCCCTAGGGCCGCCCGTCCTGCTACAGGACGCCGTCACCTCGCACCCCCACGCCCCCTAACCGCCACCGGTACCGCTCCCGCCGACGGTGACGTTAGGAGCCAGGTTTAATATTGGGGCACACTTTCGAGCGGTGCCCACCCCGTTTGCATTTGCTGCAAAATGAAAAGGCGCACTGCGTGTGGTGGTGGTTCGGGTTCCTTGACGCGCGCTGGCAGGGATAGCAGGTAGGGCCGCCCTCGACAACCGGGTAGGCCTGCTGCAGTAACTGTAAGCGGCTATTGAAACGATGGCGCTCTTTCATGTCCTCGGAGGACTGGGACTTGGGCGGGCCCTGGAAGCCTCTTCCTCCCATGCTGGCGTTGGACTGGCCACCACGTCTTTGACTCCGAGGCACCACGTGTGGCAGCGGCGCCGGCACTACTGCCGCTTGATACGCCGCCACAGGCGGGATGTGTGTCCATGCACCGCGCGGCCGTGGGTCCTGGCACGGGGTCGTTGAGGGGTGGGCCGCCATACCATTGTTTGCGAGGGGGGGGGGGGGGGTTGAGAGGGGCGTGAGCTGCGGGCGTGGCCAGCCCACTACCCCGGTCGGCAGCCCTTACGAAGCCGCCGCTCGCCTCAACAATGGCCTTCAAGGCCATCAGATCGCTGTCGAGAGTCGCCTGGTCCACGCCGTGTGCGTTGGGGAGTTTCTCGGTAAACATGAAGAGAACCTGCCTCGCATCCGCACCCCCGTCCAACAGTCGCTGACCGCGAAACATGGTGGTCTCGAGAATATGCCTCTCCTCCCCGAGGCCCAAGTCAAAGGTGAGCTCGGCGGCTGCACGTAGATGCAGGTCGAAATCGACCCAAGTTGCCAGGCCACTCAAGTTCCGCAGCGTTTTGACGGCGGGCAACAGCATTGCATTCATCTGCCGAACAACCGTATCCACACGGCATTTCCGGGGGGGGGGGAGAGGGGAGGGGGACATCGATGTCACGTGAGCCTTGATGGCACCATTATTAATTTACACAACGGTGACGTGAGAACGGGGCAGAGCGATGCCATGCACGCAATATCGGGTGGGTCCTGTGCGACACGTCGGTGTCACACGAAAAGCAAGGCAGCAGGCGTGCACAGCTTCGACTATGAAGTCGGAAATCAGACACAGCGGTTTGACCACGCGACGATGGGCCCTGCGGTGTTCAGCAAACTTCCACATCGAACCACAGCAAGCAGTGGTCGTGTGGGAGATACGGTGGAAGGTAATAGCGGCTAAAAGTGAGTCTTCGCTGTCCCCCCTCGAGCAGCGACTTCGAGGGACAGCAGGAGCCGTGAGTACCACGGCCGCATATGAAACGTACGGCTATCGCAGCAGGCAAGCCAGCAAACCGTATAGCCACAGCGGCGACCAAAGCTACACCAATCCGGCTAGCGCCGGTCCCAACGCGAAGGACGCTCACCGGCTTCCAGCCTCGGGAGGACCCGCCGTAACATGCACATACAGCGGGAAGGTCGATTTAAGAGCGCCCTGCGCTAAGCCTACAGAGGTGCTCCGAACCACAGATTCAAAGAGCATAGGCATCACATCAGAGAGCGAAAACGCTCGGAAGTCGGTAAAAATCCAACGAGACACGATCGTTCATCGCTACAGGTGATCATTAATTAGTTGTACCCCGCGCCCCCTAGAGGCATGCGCACATTTCATGGCACCTTTTCATTTGAATATGGCGAAAGTCCAACACCGTGTACCACACAGCACAGCGTCCGTGTACTATTAAGAGCTGTTCATGATGCTCTCCGGATGTATGCTGAAAAATATTCTTGCAGTAGTGGTAATGTGAGTAGTCGGTGCCCAGGTTGGAAGTGGCTGCTGCTGGTCGATTGTTACGAGCTGTTGCTGCTGATGTAGCCTTCACGCCAGCTCCTCCCTGGCGGCATAAGCTTCTGCTGTCGCCCACCCCCTGTTGTTGTAGTTACTACACGGATTCTGTAAGTTTAGCCGAGTGAACACCGCAGTTGAACAATTGATCGGTGTGGGGGTAGATTCAGAGGGGGGGGGGGGGGAACGCCCCACGTAGCACAGCGGTATTCCTACGCAGCCCCCCCATTGCGTACCTCGCGATTGGGGTGTGGCTGCAGGAGCAGGTTCAACATAGCTCGGTCTTCCTCGCTATTGGCCATCCCACCGACTGCACCCTGGCCAGCTCCAGCTCCAACCCCTCCCGTAACGGCGCCCTCCACCCGATCTTCGTGACCACCTTCTCCCGTCAAAGCCATTGCTGCGCCAGCCTCGCCAGAACGGTCGCTTCTTTCGGGGGCTGCTAGTTGCGTCGGTGCGCCACCGCCCCCCCCCAGCTCAGTCGCTCGATGTAGGAGCACGCAGTGGTTGGACGCGAGGAGTAGGCCGTGGTGATGCATCAGAGCCACCACGTGCTCCGTCAGCATTGCCTTGGCAGCCTTCTGGCGGGAGGCCGTCGAGTCCGAGCTTTCGGTGGAGTGCTCCATTATTTCGGATGTCTGCATCACCTGGAGCCAATCGAGCGAGACAGGCATGGGCGCCAACTTCAGGACGATTGGGGACAACCGTGAGGCCAGCTCGTCCCGACACCCTTCCTCGCAGCTGCGGCCCTCCGCCGTGAAAACTCGAGCGGGGTCGCAGGCAGGCGGTGCTCCGAGGGTATTACTAACCATGCATGGCAAGTGTGCCCGTGGTGTGCCACGATGAATAGGAATTGCCGAGATTCGGTCAGGCCGAGGCGGAGGCGGCAACGCAACCGCCACGGGGGCAGGAGCAGGGCCCGTCGGGGCGCTACTGGGCGTAGTAGGCATCGTCAATGGGCGAGTCATTGTGCGATCCTCTAGTTTTATCCTTCGTTTGCCCTGTTCTCCAGGATTATAGCTAGGGTTGAAGGAAGCGCTCGCGTCTTCGATGGGATTTCCAAGACGTTCGGAAGACAACGCTAGCACCAACTCTGTCCCCATTTTGGGTCCATGTGATTGGGTCGCCATCTTACTCTCGGTGCCTGTGGTCATCAAGCTTCCGTCAGGTGTCCCGTTAAGTGTGCGGGGCGACGAGGCCGACCGGTTGACACCCCCAGATCCCTCGGCGACGCTCTTGCCCTCCACCTTCTCGACTATCTTCCAACGTTCGCTGATAGGCGCAGTCCAGTAAAAGTCGACCCGACCTTTCGCGTCATCTCGGATGGCACATCGCTGCTTCAACCCTCCCCTGCTTTCCTCGAGTATGCCCGCCGCGCAGGCGGTGCCTTCGGCTCCACAAGCTCTTTTGAAGATACGATACAGTGCCGCGTTCGCCGCGGCCTGTGTTGAGTAGATTCCCACCCCGACCTCACCACCGCACTCGTGCGGCATGGCGGAGGTTGCCATCAGAGATTCTGGGTGCGGCAAGTACACCGTGGAGAGGTTGACACGGAATCCGCCGATGGGGCATGCACCAGCGGAGGTGGCGGCTGCGGTGGTGGGAGCGCGTACATTTGTGGCCCTACTGGGGTTGCCGGAGGGGGTGGGAGAAAAATGTGCGTGGGTCGCCATGTTCCTAAGGGCGATATTGGCCGCTGCCCCAGGATAACCTCCGTTCCGTTTCACCACCGGCATCGGCGTACAATCAGAGCTGATTCCATCGGTCGTGGTGCTCCTGCACCTTTTGCCTGGTGTATTTTTTTGTGCCATTTCCATTTCTCCCCGCCTTGCCTCGTGAACTGGGAATGCTGCGTCGATTATCACGGTGCAACAGAAGATTAGGAACAAGGGTTCGAGGGAAGTACGGGTGTCATGCTGAGGATATGTTGGTGTCGTGCGGGACTCTGAACAGGATCGCATGCCGGCGTTGCGCACCATGCCCCTGGACAACTTGGTGTGACAAAAAAGAGAGACAACCAAAACCTATGCCTACCCGAAAAACATGCCCATCAGTCAGGGGCAAAGAAAAGGCTACGATACCCCCTCACGACGTGCAAGCTACTGCGCAAGGGGGCTGGAAGATGGAGCGCGCAGCACGGGGCTAACTTGTAGCGACTACTACCCTGTAGTAACTAGGTTGAGGCCTTCGAGCGAAGGCGCGTCGGGGACGCTTGAGAGAGAGCGCGACAGCAGCTGCGTGACAGCCATCGATTTGTCCCTGTCTCCGCCTATTCGGGAAGATTTAGCCTCGTGCAAGCCGCGGCGGGATTGAGATATACCGCGAAGTATGCGCCAGACATACGTATGACTCATTCCGATGATCAGCGAAGGTCACGAGCAAGGAAACAATGAAGTATGGGCAGGACCACTTGCCGGAGCAGAAGACCTCACATAATCCAGCACTATACTTGTTTTCAAGGACAAGCGAATGAGCAGGGAAATACTACGGAAATACTATCCCGCGCGAGGATTTCTTCCTGGGCCAGGAGGCCTCATTTAATCCACCCACGAAAAAAAACGGGTTATGTCCTCATATTTGCCGGTGTGCCTACTTAGAGTAGCGGAGCTGGGGCAAGAGCAGGTGCACAGCGAAGCTATCATCCTGAATGGCAGGGAGTGCTCCTTTTTTCCCCGCCCGGTGTTTTCATTTCACGACCAAACGTTGCTTCGGTTACAGAAATAAGATCGCGTGCAACCGGGGGCCTCGGCCAGCGAGATGACGAATTATTGGAATGTGCTGAATTTAGGCTCAAAGTGGCACTGGTTGCAACCGGATCACACACGTGATGTTAACCCTTTTAGAACCGCACTCCCATATGTGGGGACAAAACACTCTACTTGTAAGTAGTTTGTCCCCAAAACGGGACTGGGGTCCTAAAAGGGTTAAGCTTGGGAGGTGGTTTCTGGGGACTTTTCCCTTATGGCGCTATGGCCGCAAAGGAAAGTGCGAGGGTGGTCAACGCCCTTAGCACTTCGACAAGGTATTGTAGATGCTCAGGCCCGCAGCTGCACCGTACGTTGGTCGCGCGTGTTCCGCGATCTTCGTCAAAGATATACCGGGGGGCAGGTAGTTCCCCAGCATAGGACCAGAGGGTCAGCACGACGACCAGGGATACTGCTGCCGTAGAAGTGGCGATCCTGTGGGCGGACAAAGTATACTCCAAGTGACTGCATCCCGGGTACACTGGTGTGGTATGAGTGCTTGTTTTTGCGGTACTCTCCTGCAACACAGGAACGCACACCGAGGCAAAATGAGGGAGGGGGGGAACTGAAAGATCCCAAAAAGCTCGCGTGCAACCGCTTAATTCATGCGTTCCATTTTTCTCCGCTGCTGCTGTACATACCTTGTCAGCCTAATACTCGGGGCACGACCGAACACAGGCTCGGGTCTTCACAGTCGAGGCGACGGAGGGCAGTACGGGCGCAGCCCCGACCCGCCCAGCTGGCACCCCATGTGGGTGTCAAGGATGGTCTCTCAAACTCCGTGGATTACTGGTTGAATGGAGCCGCCCGATCAGTGGAACGTTGGTCGGTCGTTCGCTGATGTCAAACGTAACCCCAAAGAAATCAACACGAAACCATACAAGCTACGCCGCTCGGCATTCACCTCCGACTGGACTTGGGTTGGATGACGAAATGCAAAATCAGCGGAGACGACCAAGCAGGCAGGATGAAGGGGTGAACTCTCTGACCCACAGCAGCAGAAGTAGAGTCGTACGATTGGTTGCGTGCTGTATGCACTACCAATGTATCGCCACACTTTACAGACGGGGCGGCAGGGAGCGGGTCGACCGCGCCCCGCCTACCCGACAAACCCTTCATGCACGTCAAGGATGGCCTCATTCTGTGAATTATGCTTGAATGGAGTCGCCAGGAAACGGAGCGGGTCAGCCAAATTCAAACAAATGTAACTGGAACTCGCGTGCAGAGCGCTCCCCTGAGCGCTATGCTGCTACAAATACGTCAGCTTTAAAAATGAAGAGCTTTCAGTGCCCATAATACCACATCTATCCACGTCTTCCAACCTGTACTATTTCCTCTGCAGCCACAATCAGCGGCGGCCACAATATGAAGCGGGCAGCCTCAGCCGCAGAAGCTTGATGAATATACGAATACCATAGCTCCTTCGTGAGAGCTCCAAAGAGCTTATCGTGTATCCTGGGTACAGTCAGCAGTGCCCCGAAGAGATCTCCCCTTTAAATACGTACAAAGACAGCAACCACCGGCATCATTTGCCCACCTTTCATTCAGTAGCATGAAGACAACATCATGCGGTGTATTCTCGTGTCAACAGGTTTCTTCCGTTCCCCTCGCTGCCTCATGCGGCGAGGCATGCCCTATCAGGTGTATAGCGAGTGGGGTTGGTATTTTCTGGCGGGCGTATGGCCGGACTCATCCTCAAGGAGTGATACCTTCTTGCTGCTGCGTGCGGGCGCGAGGCTTAGTCGTTTTAGATGAGATGGATCGTGCGTGGTTTACACCTTCGATTCGCGTGTCTTTTCTGGCAGCAGCGGCAGAGCAGCAGTGCTCAATCGGGATGTTCGTGCGCGGAGGCAGGCGCCACCACAGGCCAAACTGCGGTACAGTCCAACTGCGCCGGCAGGAGGCTGGATTCGACTACGAAGGAAGAGGGAGACAGAACGTCGACCAGCGGGGGAGAGACTGATTGAAGTCACACTGTGCGATAATTTTGGGGTTTTCAGATCAGAACCGCAAGTGCGAGGAGCATTTTGTTTTTGGGGTGGGGGAGGAGGGGAACCGACTGGAAGGGAGTGGCAACGAGAGCACGTGCGAAGGAGCGGAGCGATTGGGCTAAGGCAACGAGGCGGCCATGGAGAACGGCAGCACGGCGGACGGCACACGGAGACCCACGACCGGCGCGCACACCATCATGAGAGCAGCAGTCGTCCTTTTTGCTGATTTTTTACAAGGCAGTACTCGTATATAGCATGTACCCGTTATATAAAGTCACTGGTATTTGTAGTGTTGGCATGATGCGTGCTATTCATGGGGAACGACCCCCGCAATTACCAGGGATGTGGTATCGTAGCTGTGCTGCCCTTTTTGTCAGACAGTCCTGGAAGACATTGGCGATCGTTCGTATTCGTATGGTGGCTTTTGGTTCGATTGCTGCTTTTTCACAGCATGTCCGCGAGTCGTCACTCTGACAGCACCCCCCCCCCTCCCAGACAGCTATTACGGGGGACCATAGTTAACAGGACCTATGGTACACATAAAAACCTATATGTTTAACCATTTTTACCAACAATATTTGGTCCTGTTAACTATGGTCCCCCGTAATAGCGTGTTCCTCTCTTGTGCTCACGACTATGATACCGTGCCTTCCGTACGGCACAAGCAGCACTCCAGGCAGCGGCCGCTGTAGTCAGTAGTCACGAGTTGGTGAAATGTGGGAACGGGGGAAACTCTTGCGCTGTGATTGAGTGGATACCGGCGGCCATGTGAGCTCAGTTTTGCGCCTTGAATTCGTCTCCATGTGTGCGCCTTGTTCGTCTTGCGCTTCGGGTGGGGAGTGGGGAAGCGTCGTGCCGCCCAGCCGATGTGTTTCCGGATCTTCCTACAGCAGTAGGCTCCACCAGCACCTGTCCGTGCTGAAAAAGTTGTGTTTGACCACCGACTCCTTGATTTGAGAAAACAAACAACAATGTATAATAACATCGGAATACGTTTGCATATCTGCGCGCAGAACGGGTGCGGGATACTCGTGACTCGTTATGCCTGATTTAGGATCTAGGCGCATCGACGCGATGGGCCCAACGCGATGATATATGTTTCCCGCCGTATGCTGAGTTGCTGAAACGCATATAGCCCTGCCTGCTTGTACTGGAAGAGTACCGAGTTATGCAAGTGCATAATGTTTGTGTCATCTACAGCAGTACCAATCATATCCAACCGTGAGAATATCGGTCAACCGCGGCAGCACGCTGAGCGTACACGTCCATAAGCACCGGCGACGACGTCTTGACTGGCAAAAACTGACCTGACGCTTGTGACCACGCCTTCGCCCAGAGGAGCCACCAGATGTCCCCTGTGGAAAGTGAAGAAAGTTGATGTGTTGCTTCTCGTGGTTTTTTGTGCGCTAGAAGGCTTTCTATATACGGGATTTACTCTTTTGTTTCCCCCCTATCCACGAGAGAGAGCAATTCAACTGCTGTAACTACACACTGCTGCTTTCTCCCTCGGTGACAGCTCCGACCAGCACCAGGTGAACTGCGTCGCTGCATTAACATTTTTGATGACCCAGGCTAGGCATCGGGGCTGCGTCGAGTGTGCGACGCCGAAGCTAACCAAGCTCTAATCGGCATGCGTGTCTCATGACATTGGTTGGAATTGCCATCTTTCAACTCCCCCGTACGTATGATATGATTTCTCTGCTTGCTCTATGTGTCTCCTGTGTCTCGATAGACATGGCAACAACGCCAGCGCCACCTAAATCCCCTCTCCAAAAGCCGGGCTCCCCCATCCCACCTATCTCGTGGCTCTGCCGTCCCACTCCGGCTACTTCTGCCACAGTGGTATTCGCTCCATCAAGGGCCCCATGTACGCTTGACCCGCATCGCAAACACGTCGTCAGCTCGTTCTGTTCTCTCTTTTTTATTGCGCCGCCCTTTTCATGATCTGGCACACAGCAGTTCACCGCGAAGCGTGAGGCGCGTGGCTGTTTTTGAACAGCCCCAAAAGACTGCGAACAATGCCTGCCTTGCCGAAGTACCTCGCGGTCGCCCTTGGGCTGGCCTTCACCGCGCAGGGGGGGGATGGCTTCGCGGTGCCGATAGCAGGTACGGGCCGAAGAAGAACAACGCAGTTTGATCAAAACTCAAAAACATGACACATGTTTATCTACGACCCTCATCATACCCCAGGTGTTTGCTGGCCACTTCGCCACCTGTTGACTCTTGACGCTGATACTGCTTGATCAGCATTCCGTCATTTCCGCTGGATGTTCTGTCTAGCATGCTCTCGCGGGCTTCGTACGAGTACGAGTATACGTGCGAGGGTGTACGGCCTACCTCGAAAGGTATACCTGGTATAAGAAATTGCCTCATTCGCTCTATGCGTAGGCCACCGCGCATCGTCGCCAGTCGCTTTCCCCCCCCCCCCTCCTCGCCCCTCCATCTGCGAGAGCCTAGTCTCGCAGACCTCCTCCACCCCCACCCCCTGGCTTGCTTGCCTTCGTGCGTTCTTCGTAGGCGGACTAAAAAAATACGTACCTGGTACTCTGTAGTGTGAATGTTCGAGAGCTCGACGAATCCTGGTCGGAGAGCATGTTTGCGGGGGGTTGCGGAGCCATGATCGTAAAAGCTGGTTCGCCAGGCCGTTTCTTTGCGCGTGCACTCGCTCGGCACCTAGCCCCGATGATACTTTGTGCATCCGATCTCGCTCCACCTCGCGTATCTTCGTTACTACGATATGTGCGCTGCAGTCTATGTAGATACATGTTACCTGGTAACTGGCATACCGCTGCAGTACTAGTGTGTATATGCTCGTTTTCGGTATAGCAGCGGTACTTGATTATCACGTACAGCAGTGTAGTTTGCTTTTGCGAAAACGGCCACCCGCATGATACCCTGCCTTGCCGCTCTTTGTGGTGCAATTCATTGCGTCACCATCATACTATAATTAGTACATTAAGGGTTTCCGTTTTCCCTCTCGAAGGCGTTTCGGCATCTGCCTTGGAGCATGGACGAGTTGGCGAGAGCTACGAACCAGGTACAGATTGCAAGGGCTTTCGTTTCCCTCTCTGAGCCGTTACTGCATACCAGGTACCAAGTATGCCTTAACCCTTTTAGGACCCCATTCCCGTTTTGGGGACAAACTACTTACAGTTAGAGTACTTTGTCCCCACATATGGGAGTGCGGTGCTACAAGGGTTAAAGCATGGACGAGTTGGCGAGAGCTACTCGTACCAGATTGATCGTCATGTTTCGCCTCGGGCAGTCCAACCGCGACCCCCCCCCCCCCCCCCCTCCACCTCCCCTCCCGTCCAGGTAGGAAACCGCGAGCATCAGTCGCGAGTCGGACTAACACGATCGCGTCTCGCCGATTGTCGGGGCTCGTGAGGATGGCCACTGAGCAGGAGAAGGAGGGGGCGAGCGCGACGGCACCAACCGATGTGAGAGGTGGTTTTACTTGTGCAAGGGGGGGGCGTGGTCGACACCGAATGTCGGCCCCGTTTTTTTATTTTACACCTATCTACCTAGTAGTATATACAAGTACGTATCAGGCACGCATTGAAGCAATACAACAGATAGCGATTTAGCTCCAACTTCTTGCACAGCAGTACGAATCTGTGCCAAGGTATCACGGCCGTCTCTAGGAACTCGGGCAGCAGGATACTTGCAACTGCTGTCGTCAACGCGTGTGTGTTGATCAAGACGCGCAATCGGAATGGTTTAGATTACCTGTACATGGGCTCCCCTGTGGCGGCACCCGTGCCTTTACACTGGCGCCAATGTTATAAGCGTTTCAACATCAAATTGTAGATGTGCGCCCTGGCGTCGAATGATTCTTCCTCGCGCCAAGGACACACTTTCACGTTTGCTACGTACGAATTTAGCCTGCAGGCAGGCAGGCTTTCCTTCTGTTTTTTTTATTTTATTTTGAGGCGCCACCTTGCGGGTGGTGTTTGTACGCCGTAACAGGTGTTGGGCCCATGCTGCTTTTTTCGTTCCTTTACGTGAACGTTCTAGAGATTATCCGAACCCCCAAAACCCGCCTACCTCGTCAAGCGTGCACCCGCCAGAATCTAAATGTACCAGTAGTAGTATAGCTGTCGCTAGGAAGTCGCGCAGTCGAATGTTTGCTGCTGCTACCGTCAGGTTGTGTGCGTTGGTGGGTGACTGGCGGTGGGAGTAGTTGTTGTTGTATCCTTACTGTTGTTGCTCGGTCACAAGGCAGGAGACATCTGGATCAGGCTTCAATACCTTGCTGCTGTCGTCTACGAGTGGTACCACACGCCACACAGCAATACTGTCTGCTGTAGTTCTGGAGTCTGGAGTCGGCACTCGAGTGGGAGGAAAAACAATCAGGAACAGCGTGGGTGAACGGGAAAGAAACTAAATCGCTAAACAACAAAAAACAAGAATCGACTAAAGACGGCAGACAGGTGGCATCGGGCATCGGGCAGCAGCGGGTGGTGAGCGGCGCGCTATCGCATCTCTTGCGGCCGCGACCTCGTGACGCCGAGTTACGATCCTCTAAAGTAGAGTCGCCTTGCGCTTCGGTAATTGTGCGGGGTGTGGCCGCCTCGGTGTGGTGTCTGAGGGACAAAAAAAAATAAACAAACATTCTGTCTGCGTACCGGCTGTTTACTGCCTGCAGCCTGCTGCTGCTGCTGCTGTTGCTTCTGCTGTGTAGAGTTGTAGGCGGAGGTTTCTGTCTGGACCTCGACTACGTGCGCGGAGCCATGCAGTTTCACATAGCGGGGGCCCGAGCAGTCGCTTCGCATCCGCGACACAGATGGCCCCCGCCTCTATCCTCTATCCTCTATTCTCTATCCTCTATCTCCATATGATGACGTGCTGGTGTTGCTCTGCTCTGGCGGCAGCAATCACACGAGAGCCCAGCAGTACGCAGCGGGAGCCCCGGCGACCCGTTCCCATCGGCGGCACTGGGGGCGCACGGCGTGAACCTGCTGCTGCTGCTGGTGTTGTGTGGCTAGCTCCCGCTGTGCTACTGCTGTACCTGCCTGCTGCTGCTGCTCCTGCTGCTGCTGGCCCTGCTGCTGCTGCTTCTGTTATTGCCTGTGGCGGGAGAATGCCTGTACCGTTGTGTTCACTACCTGCCGATCTTCTTTTCCTTCGTTCTAGAAGTTCGGGTTTTCGGAGGTTTGCTACTGCCGGATGGATGGATATCTAACGGAAGTGCATGTTGCAGCGATTCCAAAAGGGTTTCCCACAAATAAGAGGAGAGGCGCTGTGTAAGTTAGAAACTGTCTACTGCTCGTAATAGTCTGTGCCGGTCGTACGTACAATCATTCCAGGTGTATATATCATTTATGTAGCTACCAGAGGATGGAGTATATGTGGAAACCCTTGTCCCCTTCCGTTTTTTTTTGGGGGGGGGTTGTTTTCTCGCTTTTTTTGTTCGTTGTGACGACCTGAACTGGACTGGACTGAACGGAACGGACCGGACCTTTTGTGCCGGAAGGAGCTGGGCAACGACAAGCTTATCTACGACGCCCGAAGCGGCCGTTTTTACGAGAAGAAGATCGAGGAGGTTTGCCGCGAGGAGTACTGCGCTATAGACGAGACCACCGGTGAGCGTTTTCCGCTCGCTCGTCCGTCCGCCCCCCCCCGTCCACCCGTGCTCGACGTTTTGTTTTTGAGGCTTTTTGGGAGAAAAAGTGAAGTCTGGAAGCTTCGAATAGTTTAGACGTTTTTTTCCCTTTCAGTCAAGAATTATCTTTGAAAACTCGTAGCTATTTTTCTCTTTTTACCAGGTTTCTTTTTTCGCCTTTTTTTTAACCTTCGGTGCTGCAGTAGATTATCATGATTTCCTTTGTTTGCTTTGTTTCCATTTCATATCTTCGCCCTAGGCACGACTTCTCTTGCTCCCTCTATCCCTCCCTACCTTTCGTAAGTGAAACCCCGGGGTCACATAGCAAGCACCCCCCCCCTGCCCCCACCGCCTACTTGGATGAGCGCTTTCGTTTATATCGCAATAAGAGTCCCTTCAGTGTGTTATTCACCTCGTCGACTCGCGTCGAATTGACCAATTTTGTGCTGAAAAAAAAGGCCGACTTTGAATTGAAGTAATACTGAAGTATGATTATATAGGTTTTCCCCGAAACGTGGAGGCATTGTTGTAAAGGGGGTGAAAGGGTGGAGGTACTGCTGTACCTAGTTGGAGAAGAGTGCGGGGTTATGCGCGGGTGCGAAGAAGGTACATGTTACACCTTGTTCGTGTGCCGACCAGGGGTAGGAGGCGTGTTTGCGGGGGGGGGAGGGGGGGGGGGGGGGCACGGGAAACCAACCAACGGTACGTTTTTTGGCGATTTTGGCATGGGGATGGGGCGGGCGCATGGGGCGGTATGGAAATGGTGCAGGCGGCGCGTTTCGATGGGTTGTACCCGATCGAACGATCAGAGCAGGGGCGTTTGACGTTTTGATGTTTGATGGACCCATCGGACAATCAAAATTTCCGCTATTGATAGTGTTGGATGTCGTTTTCGAAATTTTCACCGTATCGAACTTGTTTTGGCCTTCATACCCAGGCGTTCCCGTGTTTCTTATGTTCGGACTGCTCCTTATGCTCGGACACTGAACGAAAGTTTCGATGCACCAGGTATCAAAAACGTATCGATAACCGTACCTACGTATCATCGATGTTTTTCGTTCATTGAACATCGTATCGAACGCGATTTCTCTTTCGATACCCAACTCGGACATATCATCTACAGATCATTCCCATTCAATGATCCAGATATTTCAGGGCTGATGATCTGTATGATCTGCATGATCTGTATGATCTGTATGATCTGTATGATATAGCCCATGTTGCCGGGTGGGAGCCGCACAACCTCCATGACCTAGCTCATATTTTCTGGGTTAGATCTGTACCGTTCAGGTCGTGCGCAACATATCTTGAAGGCAGTCAGGATCTAGATGATATATCTGTAGACGAACTATCTGATCTATCTGCAGATCGTGATTTTTTTTCCCGAGGTGTAACGATTTCCCTTCGGACGTTGGTCTGCAGCAGGGAAACATGCTTCCTATAAGTGTTCGGACGAAGAGATGTGTTCGAAACGTACGAAAAACTCACAAACATAACTATTAGTGCACCACGTAACAAAACAATGATACTATTACAGGGGACCATAATCAGTACCTCGTCGGACCTACGGTAAACACAAAAACCTATATATTTCCCTGTTTTGACTAGCTATATTTGGTCCTGTTTACTGTGGTCCCCCGTAATAGTAGTACTGCTGTACAAATTTTATAATCTGAGCGGTTGGTGCTTGTGCTTGCACTTTGCCAGCCTCAACCCTGTGATGAAAGGACGCCATGTACGTCTACGTACGTGAGCATTCGCTGGTGTACTGTTGTGCAGTCTCGGGCGAAGCCCCGGGACAGAACTGGGGCTACCGCAGTTGCAGCCCAACCCATCCGACGACTGATAAAAGACACCTACCTGGTATTGGGCGTAGCTCTTCTGCACTGGGCCTGGCTACAGGCCAGGAAAGAACTTAGCACAACCGAATAAAACATAACCGAACCTATTAAAACCGACTACGAGAACATGGCAGAACCGATAAAACAGAGCCGAACCGAACCGAACCGAACCAAACCGAACCGAACCGAACCGAACCGAACCGAACCGAACCGAACCGAACCGAACCGAACCGAACCGAACCGAACCGAACCGAACCGAACCGAACCGAACCGAACCGAACCAAACCAAATCACGCCACCCACACCGCCAATGTAATCGTATCGTATATACAAGGCACCTACCTCAATATCGGCTTCTGTGTGCGCGTTCTACCCGCCGAACACGCCATTTGGACGCAAACCCACCCCCCAATATGATATACAGGCAAGCCGATGCTTCTAACCACCGGAGAGAAGGAGCGAATCTTCATGGACGCCATCCAGAGCTTCTACTACAACCAGCGCCAGATGCTTGACGACGACGACTTCGACAAGCTCAAGGAGGATTTGTCTTGGGAGGGCAGTCAGGTGAGCCATCCTACCGGCCAACGCAGATCATCCAGTAAGAACAGCTAGTAGGCCTCCATACTTTGGCAACACGGGCTTCATGTGCGGCAAACCGCTCTCGTCGTGCTTTTCATGTGCGGCGAAATGCTCGTATCGCGCTCTCTCCGGCTGTGTTTATATGCAGAGATGTCAAGGAGATTCGTCTGTCAAGCAGGGCAAATCACGCGCGGTCGAAAGGGTGTAGGGCCGAGTGTTCCACACTAAAACCTGGTAGTTTGGTGTCAGTCAAGTCAAGGGCATGTCAAGGCAAAGTTGCTGTCTGTTAAGGGGGGAAAGTGCGGTCTCCTGACATATTTGTTTATTTACGTGAACAAATGAAAATGGACCAACCCTGACCCAAGCAGACCCCAATAACCCTTGGTTAGAAAATACGGGTCAGCATTGTTTGCAGTTACTTTATCTCGCGCACGGTATACGTACCTGCCAATTTTAGTGGTAAGCTCTACCTACCTACCACTAATGCGATTGGGCGGGAGTTGCAAGTGTCGGTCAGATGGCTGATGAGTCGATGTCACTGC
The DNA here is from genome assembly GCA_031213475.1 of Nereocystis luetkeana. Classification (NCBI taxonomy): domain Eukaryota; class Phaeophyceae; order Laminariales; family Laminariaceae; genus Nereocystis; species Nereocystis luetkeana. Next base: position 3,978 of record JARUPZ010001139.1, on the reverse strand, counting down.
TCTGTGAGACTTTTTGTGATGCGGGTCTCTGCTGTCACCTCCCTCCTCCTGGCCGTTGCTTCCCTCGGCACATAAATCCAAACAGAATGACGAAAAGAAAAAAAAAAAAAAAGGAAAGAAAAAGAAAAGAAAAAAAAAGAAAAGAAAAGAAAAGAAAAAAAGAGAAAGGAGAGAAACTAATGAAACTCACCCGAATGATTCCAAGAACCAGGTATGCGGCCATGGCACAGGACGAGTCACGAGGAGGGAGAGGTTGGTGTTCGCTGGTGCGAGCAGTCCTTATATATGTATACATGTGGGGTGGTTGAAATCATATGAAAATGTTTCACCTGAGCTTGTGTAAACCATGTGCTATTTTTAGGGATTGTCGCGGGTCAGGTCAAGCCTCACCGGTCGGGTCGGGTCGGGTCGGGTCGGGTCGGATCAACTGACCCGGCCCCGCGAGCTTTCAAGAAAGGAAAATGCCAAAATCAGGTATACCTGATCCGTTTGAGCCAGAACCAGGTACATGCTAAAACCAAGTAAAAAACGCGCGCCACGAGCAGTGTTATGTCATGACAATCCGGCAAAAAAAAAAGAAAGCATCAAGCGTGCCACATGGCCTCCAAAATCTGAATTGTGGTGTTTTCTTCAGGGTGCGGTACCGCTCCACATGGCCCTGCAGAGAGTCACTTTTAATACGCTTTGTTTGTTCCGCCACGGCGGGATCGCCACGACTATTTACACGGGCGCCCCGCCCCCCCCCGTTGACAGCTCTAAAGCTTCTAGACCGTCCTCGCGGAACCGCCTGCTCGGCACGAAATTGTGTTGCCGTACCAAACCTGAGACCACCTCGACGCGGGGTGGTGCATGCGAAATACCGTGTGACCATGGTGCGGTATTATGACTGCTGTGACCGTAGAAAACAGCAGTAGAGTACACATCACAACAACTAACTGAGGCACATCGCTCACCCCAAGGAAGAAAAAGTGAAACTAGCGTATGCGTGTCTGCATGTATAAATACGTACTTTTACGCACAGTACGACGTACGAGTACAGAGTTTATGCGTTAACATAGAATAATTCCAACGGAGGGAGGGCAGACGCATACGGAGAGAATTTACAGCAGTGTGTACGTATGGCCTCTGTGATAGGTTCAAAGTTGGCCAAAATCAGCCGAAATCTATACAGGGTAGAAAAAGTCAGGCATACCTTGGCCTGTCCGAGCCAAAATCAGTTGTGATGTCAGCCTGGCCAATAGCAGGGCTCCTGGGGTGTGTTTTGCACTCGTTTTTAGCATGTACCAGTATCTGATTTTGGCCGAAGAGTGGCCAGGTACACCTGATTTTGGCTAAAACCCTTTTTAAAAATATTGACCCGACCCGACCCGTGAGATTTAAAAATCTTCTGACCTGATCCGACCCGACCCTACCCGTGATTTTTCTATATCTCCTGGCCTGACCGATCCTGACCCGACCCGCCACCTTCCGATTGACCCGTGGGGCACGGGTTTCATGCGGGCCGGGTCACCTTGACCCGCGAGAACATTTATAGCTTGATCCCCAAGCTCGACCCGCGGATCCAATCCGTAGGTCGACACCTTGAAAACTATTCCATACCAGGTATTCATTTTTGTACCCCACCGCGACGTGTGGCCTGGCCGTACGGTATGGATAGATGCGGGCATGCGTAATTCGATTTGGCGGTGATTCAATGTTCGCCTATGATACCATCGGAGTATTATTGAGTATTGGTACGAGAGAAGCCGTTGGGTTAAGAGAGCGGAAAGTGTTTTTTAAAAGTGTCGGATTCGCGAGCCGAATGCCCGGGCCCGAACCGCGGGTCAGCAAAAACCAACCGCGGGTCATGCTAGCCCGACCCGCGAGTGACCTGTTTCCTGCGAGATGTGAGCTGACCCGACCCGACCCGACCCGACCCGTGGGTTTTTCATCACCTCTTGACCCGACCTGACCCGACACGTGAGGTTTGAAAACCTCCTGACCCGACCCGACCCGACCCGTGACATTTTGAACACCCCGTGGATCGACCCGCGGGTCGGGTTGTGACCCGCGAAAAACCCTTACTATTTTGTTTGTTTGTTTATTGATTGTTTCATTAATTTCTTCATATCTTCTTAATTTTTTATTCACCTAGCTTTATTCATTTATTTTCTTCCATTTTTATGTATTTATTAGTTTTTGTGCCCAAGAGACGATATAGCAAACCTGCACACAACAGCGCAACACACCACCCGGTTATGGTCCGGCTTGATTCTTGCATTGAAGCTCTCCCCTTCTCCGCCGCGCTCCCTTTCCCCCCCCCCGTGTGTGATTGTGTGTGATTGTGTGTGTGTGCTCGTGCGTGGTCAGATTGTGTTGATGAACCGTGACGAGCAGCTGTTCATGAGCGCAATGGCCGCTTACTCGCGTGGGGAGAAAATCATCGAGTGAGTGTAGTGTAGGGGTAGCAGGCGGCGACCGGGTTTCTTGCCCCGTCCAGATTGGCACCTGCACGTGGCGAAAACAAGAAACAGAATTGGGGAACACAGAGAAACCACGAGTTTTGTGCCGATCGATGATGCCTGGTGCGCCTTCGTGCTTTTCTGTCTGGTTTGGATTGAAATCTTGCCTACACGTTCGACCTTGTTTGTAAAAATGATGATCTACTGCTGTGGGATAGATCTCCGCGTGCGCGAGCGCTCTCGTGGTAGTCAGCTTGTGCGTTTCTCCGTTCCTTTCTTGCTGAAAAAAAGGGAAAGCATGGCACAGTTTCTCACGAGACTAAGAACGCTTGCTTGGGTTAGTTAACCTCGAGCGTAAAATGATAAAAGCTAAAACTTGGCGTCCGGCCGTTTTTGACGAGTTTTCGGGGGGGGGGGAAAAAAAAAAAAAAAACAAGGGAGGCAGTGCTTTGGGGGGACGATCATGGCGGGCAACTAGCCGACAGTAGGCACATGCCGTACGAACTCCCTGGCCACATGGTGTGTGTTGGCGGAGCCTTAACGTATCAAAATCGTACTATTTCGGGGGACCATAGTGAATCGGACCAACTATTTGTTAATAAAAGTTTGCGAAATGTTTAGGTGTTTTGTCTTTACTGTAGGTCCTACCTGGTATTTAATGTGGTCTCCCGTAATATTACGGGGGACCATAGTAAATAGGACCAACTATTTGTTCGAAAAAGTTGCGAAATGTTTAGGTGTTTTGTCTTCACTGTAGGTCCTACCTGGTATTTAATGGGGTCTCCCGTAATATTACGGGGGACCGTAGTAAATAGGACCAAATATTGTTAGTAAAAATGTTTAAATATGTAGGCTTTCATGTATACCATAGGTCCTACCAGGGTATTAACTATGGCCCCCCGTAATAGGGTGAAAAAAGATAAGACACCCCCTCGGACAGAATTTCGAAGCTGGTTTTCTCTTCATTGGGGGAAGGCTGAAACCGCCGAACGACACGTTGATGGAAAGATCAAATCTCGTCGGAGCATCTTCTGCCAAATAGCCACCACCGTTTTTTTTTTTTTTTTTCGTGGGTGTGGACCCTCTCCGTCCTTGGCTTCGTTCATTTTCTTTTTGTTTTGGGCTCTGAAAATATCCCCAGGATGGTTTTATGTGTGTGTTTGTGTGTGTGTGTTTTCTTTGCGTGTTTGATTCGTACGGTACTCTTATTTATCTGATCCGCCACGAGCTTCTCTGTTTCGCTCCTTTCTATTTCGGGGCGATACATATTGACAGGAATCAGAACTAACCGGGGTGTACAAGCGTAGGGGGATACACACAGATTGTGTGGGTTCGGCGTTGGTCCTCACTTACGATTTGTATGCCCCCCCCCCCCGTGCTACGCCGTGCTCTTCTCTGTCTCTGCGTGGGTTTGCCTATGTAGGTAGGCGTTGCCTCTTCGAGTTGCCTCCTCGAGTTGTCTTTTCGTTGGGCTTCTCGTTAGTTGGTTCTGGTGTGTTCGGTATCCGTGTGCTTAGTGTTGTTTGGTTTTGGGCGC
>JARUPZ010001138.1:7500-24097 GCA_031213475.1 Nereocystis luetkeana | reverse complement strand
CGTGTCCAACTTCATGGTAAGCAACTAACCTTTTATTTCGAGAATCATTTAAAAGCACCCCCTCTAGACCGGCAATAATTCTTTCAATAGCTGTATATATTTGTTTAATTGAGATTGTTTCCAAGTTAGCACGGGCTGTTAAAATCGCAGCCTCGTTAAGTATATTAGCTAAATCAGCACCTGAAAAACCAGCAGTTCTTTGTGCAATAAATTTAAGAGATGTTTTAGAGTCTATATTTTTATTTCGACTATGAACCTTCAAAATCTCTATACGCCCATATATATCTGGCAAGTTAACTGTTATTTGTCGGTCAAAACGCCCAGGACGTAATAAAGCAGAATCTAAAACATCAGCTCTGTTTGTAGCTGCAATAACAATTATACCACTTGTAGGCTTAAACCCATCCATCTCAGTTAAAATTTGATTTAATGTTTGTTCTCTCTCATCATTAGTTCCTCCAACACCTGTTCCCCTTTGTCTACCGATTGCATCAATCTCATCAATAAATAAAATACATGGAGAATTTCGCTCTGCTGTCTCAAATAAATCACGAACGCGGGAAGCACCTATCCCAACGAACATTTCAACAAATTCTGAGCCAGAAATACTAATAAATGGTACACCTGCTTCTCCTGCAATTGCTTTTGCTAATAAAGTTTTACCTGTTCCAGGGGGACCAACTATGATAACTCCTTTTGGAGGGTTAGCACCAACGGCTGTAAATAATTGTGGCATTTTAAGAAAGGAAACAAATTCTTCGAATTCTTGTTTAGCTTCATCAATACCAGCAACATCACTAAAGGAAACACCAGTATTTGCATCTAATTGAATTTTTGCACGAGCTTTACGTAAGTTACCAAAGAAGTCATAATTACTACCTTCAGAAAAAAATAGTTGGAGAAACAACTAAAAGTAAAACTGGAACTAAAAGAGCACTTAGAATAGACCATGCTGATTCAAAAGTAACAGCTGGGTGAGCTGTAAAGTCTATTTGAAATTCTCTTAATTTTAAAATTAAAGATGAATTACGGATAGGTACTTTTACCCCAATATGCTGTAATTTATCCCCTAAAGACCCAAAAGCATCAAATACTACGATTTCAGCATTTTCATATAAATCTACTTTTTTTATATCACCATTTTCTAAATAACTTAAAAATTTATCAAAAGAAATCATTTGACTTGGGTGACTATCTTTAAAATTAATTAAATTACTCCCTAATTCTAAAAAATTGTCCCACTTAAAATAAACAAAACCTGAAATAACTGCTAAACCAACCAAAAGTATATAGAAAATCTTTGGGGTTTCATTTTTCATAAATGCCTCTCCTTAGTACACGTTAATAATATTATATTATTAACACATATCAGATTAAAAAACAACTAAATAAAAATTTTATGTAAACTTAATCAAAAACAAAATATAATTACATTTATAACTATTAATTAAATTATTTTAAACTGACTAAAATACTATGGTAGAAAAAGGCGCAAAAGTACGTATTTTAAGAAAAGAATCATATTGGTATAACGATGTTGGAACTGTTGTAATAGTCGAAAAAGTGGCTTCAAATTACCCTGTATTAGTTAGATTTGTAAAAGTCAATTATAGTGGTACAAATACATCGAATTTTAAACAAGAAGAATTAATAGCAGCATAGTATTTAAACTTAAACTTAAACTTAAACTTATAAATATAAGTTTAAGTTTAAGTATTATTTATAACTATATAATTCAGTCGATACACCTGGTGAAAGATCTAATACTAATAGCGTATTAACAATTTCTTTCGAATCGGATTGAATGTCAATAATCTTTTTATATCGACGGATTTCAAACTGCTCTCGAGAGTCCTTATTTACATGTGGGGATCTTAAAACACAATATGATCTTTTTTTTGTAGGGAATGATATAGGGCCCGCTACATTTAAAATAGATTTTTCATTCGCTAAAGCATCTAATATTTTTTTGCAGCATTCATTTAAAACTAAATGATTAAAAGACTGTAAAATAATTCGTATTTTTTCTTTTGACATAAAAATATAACTTATTGAATAATTTTTGAAACAACACCAGCACCAATAGTTCGACCACCTTCACGAATAGCAAATCGCATTCCTTCTTCAATCGCAATTAACGAAATTAATTTTGCTGTCATTTTAACACGGTCACCTGGCATAACCATTAATGTTTTTTCACCTTCATCAGTAATAAAACTTATAATCTCACCGGTAACATCTGTTGTTCGTACATAGAATTGAGGTCTATATCCTGGGAAAAACGGAGTATGGCGACCACCTTCTTCTTTTGTTAAAATATAAAGTTCAGATTCAAAAGTATTATGTGGTGTAATTGTTCCAGGTTTTGATAAAACCATTCCACGTTCTATCTCATCTTTTTGTAACCCACGTAATAAAATACCTACATTATCTCCTGCAACACCTTCATCTAAAGTTTTTTGGAACATTTCAACACCAGTTACTGTTGTTGATTTAGTATCACCTAAACCAACTAGATCTACTGTTTCACCTACTTTCACAATACCACGGTCAATTTTACCGGTAGCAACTGTTCCTCGGCCAGTAATTGAAAAAACATCTTCAATCGCCATTAGGAATGGTTTATCAACATCACGGATTGGTGTTGGGATATAACTATCAACCGAATCCATTAGACTATAAATTTTATCAACCCATTTATTCTCACCCTTTTTTAAAGCAGGCTCATTGTTAATAGCATCAAGAGCTTGTAAAGCGGAACCAGTAAGTATTGGTATATCATCACCAGGGAAATCGTAATTAGATAATAGTTCTCTAACTTCTAGTTCCACTAATTCTACTAATTCAAGATCGTCTACCTGGTCTTCTTTATTCAAGAATACTACAATATGTGGTACACCAACTTGTTTAGATAATAAAATATGCTCACGTGTTTGAGGCATAGGACCATCAGCTGCTGAAACAACTAAAATTGCTCCATCCATTTGTGCAGCACCAGTAATCATATTTTTAACATAATCTGCATGTCCTGGACAATCTACATGAGCATAATGACGACTTTCTGTTTCATACTCTACATGTGCTGTGTTTATTGTAATACCACGTGCACGTTCTTCAGGTGCTGCATCAATATCTTCATATTTTTTTGCATTAGTAACATCCCCTGTAAGTGATAGAACAGCTGTAATAGCAGCAGTTAATGTAGTTTTACCATGATCTACATGTCCAATTGTTCCAATATTGATATGTGGTTTCGTACGGTCGTATTTTTCGCGAGCCATAATATATAGTCCTTGTATTATTTTATATTTTTTACTTTTGGCGTTTAATTAAATATAATTTAATTAATAAAAATGCTTAAGAACGGAAATGGGCAAAAGCTTTATTTGATCTTGCCATACGATGAGTTTCATCTTTTTTGCGGATTGCATTACCGGAGCCTTTAGAAGCATCGATAATTTCATTTGCTAATTTGATTGCTATTGTTTTTCCCGAGCGAGCTCTAGCAAATTGAATAATCCAGCATAAACCTAAATTAATACCTCGAAATTTTTTTACTTCAATAGGCACTTGGTAAGTCGAACCTCCCACACGTTTCGCTTTTATTTTAACTGCAGGACTTACATTTTTTACAGCTTTTTCAAAAATCTTTAAAGGCTGGTTGTTTGTTCTCTCTTTTATAATATCAAATGCTTCATAAATTATTTTTTGTGCTACAGTTTTTTTACCACTTTTTAGAATTTTTGATATCATTAAATTTACTAAAAAACTATCATAAACTGAGTCAGCTATGGGAAATTGTCTTTTTTTATTTGTACGACGTGACATAATTTATTTTATTAATCTTTTATTTTATTTTACTGGTTTTTTCATCCCATATTTTGAACGACCCTGACGTCGATCTTTTACCCCAATTGTATCAAGAGTTCCTCTAATGATATGATAACGTACTCCTGGTAAATCTTTCACCCTTCCCCCACGAAGTAAAACTACAGAATGTTCTTGCAAGTTGTGACCAATACCAGGAATATAAGCTGTAACTTCAAATCCAGAAGTTAACCTCACTCGAGCTACTTTTCGTATCGCTGAGTTTGGTTTTTTTGGAGTGATTGTATGAACTCTTGTGCATACACCTCGACGTTGAGGACAACTTTTTAATGCGGGTGATTTTGTTCGGGGTTGGATTTTTTTACGTCGTACTCGAATAAGTTGTTGTATAGTTGGCATATATTTAAATTTTAATTAATTAATTTAGAGGTTTTAACTAACCACATTTTCAATCTTGTATTTTTTTAAGAACCTTTCAACACGACCTTCTGTATCGATTATTCTTTGTGACCCTGTGTAAAAAGGATGATTACCTGACCAGATATCAACATGTAATTCAGGTTTTGTTGAACCTACAATCATGATTAATTGACCATCATAATAGACTTTTGTATCATTAAACCATTTTGGATGTATATTCTTTTTAGGCATATAAATAATGTTTATAATAAGTATATAGTAAAGTATTGTTTTGAATTAACGTTTTGAATACTGAGAAGCTTTTCTAGCTTTTTTTAAACCATATTTACGACGTTCTTTAATTCGTGCATCACGTTTTAAAAAACCTTCAAATTTTAAAATAGGTCTAAAATTAATTTTATCTACTTTACAAAGAGCTCTTGAAATCCCTAATCTTATTGAATCAGCTTGACCAGTTAACCCACCGCCTTTAACATTCGCGATAATTTTATACTTTTTATCTAATTTAACTTTTTTTAAAGGTAAGCTTATTTGATTTAAGTAAGTAAAATTTTGTTGAAAATATTGTTCTGCTTTATGACCATTTACTTCACATGTTATTTCAGAATTTGATTCTGTAAAAGGTACTAAATATACGATTGCTGTAGATTCTTTTTTTCTACCAATCCCATAAATATGAGGATTAGTTTGGTTTTTACTTGTCATAGACTTTAATTATTATAATTCTATTTTTTGAGGCTTTTGAGACATATGCGGATGCTCTTGACCTTTGTATACTTTTAATTTTGTAAATAATTTTCGACCTAAACGGTTTTTTGGGAGCATGCCTTTAATGGCTTTTTCGAGAATACGTTCTGGTATACGAATTTGTAAATCTTCAAAACTTTCAACTGTTTTCCCACCAGGTCGACCGGAATGACGAAAGTATAATTTTTGTACTCGTTTTTTACCACTTACATTTATTTCACTTGCATTTACTATTATAATGTAATCACCAACATCTTGGGAAGGTGTAAAAATAGTTTTATTTTTACCTCTTAGTAAATTAGACACTTCCGTAGCTAATCTCCCTAAACATTTATCTTTTGCATCAATTATATACCATTGTTGTTTTAAATCAAGTTTCGACGGAATAAAAGTATCTTTCATAATAATATTAAATTCTATAATAAAGTTGAATGCGGATAAAAATTCCAATAGTATAAATTACTAACCATTAGGTGGTTCATAAAAAAGCGTTAATTTATTCTTTATTTCTTCTACTGATTTTGGCCCCAGCCCTTCTATAGTTATTAAGTTAGGAGAAGGGTATTCCATTAAATCCCAAGTAAAATTAATATTAACCTTATTCAAAGCTTTAATTATTCGGTTTGATAAACCCAAGCCTTTTAAAGATCCACTCTCCATATCAGTCACGCGTTTTAATAATCTTTCTTCGGGTGTACTTTTTTTACTAAGATTAGTTTTCTCTTTTTCTTGCTTTTCTCTGTTTCCTATAATCTCAATTTCTTTTTCGGACTTCATTTCCGTTTTTATAACTTCAATTGTTTCCTTCTTTAGCTTTACTTTCGTTTTTTTTATTGTTTTATCAATCTCTAGGGATGGAGTTGTAGAAACCCTATCTTTTTTAATAGATTTTTCCTTTTCTATTTCCTTATAATCAAAACAAGGAAACTCCATATTAGTAATTGTTGAGAGCATATAACCTATCATATTTCGGGCTTGTATCAATGCCTGATGTGGCAATAAAGTGCCGTTAGTAAAAATTTCTAGGTGAAGTTCCTCGTTTGTATTTTCAACATCCTGCGGTAATGGTTTAATATAAGAATTAACCTTTAATACTGGTGCAAAATTAGAGTCAATTGGGATAAAATCCGTAGCCCCTTCTAGTTTTTGGTGTTTAGCTAGAATATAAGATTTTCCATATTCTATTTTTATTGCTAATTCAATTACTGATTCATCAGAGATTGTTAATAAATGAGTACTGGGATTTAAAACTTTGATACCATTAGGTAAAGTAAGCGCTCCTGCAGTCACTATAGCTGGGCCTTGTGCTTTTAACAGCCCATAACAAGCTTGACCCGTGTTATTTTGATCATATATAATAATTTCTTTTAAATTTAATATGATCTCAAGAAGATCTTCACGAACACCTTCTAAAGGGGTGAATTCATTATTTATACCAGCGACTCGAACACCAGTAATCCGAAAACCATATAAATTTGAAAGTAAAGCACGTCTTAACATATTACCAATTGTAGTACCCTCACTTTGCTCTAATGAAGTAAAAACAAAATGGCCATAAAATTCATTACGGTTTAATAAATCTAAGTCTACACACTTACATTTACTATTTATCTTCATTATTTATCTCCTTTTTTAATATCTATGTTTTTTAGTTGTATAGAACTATAACAGATATATATGTTGTAGTTCTTTTTATAAAACTGAATTATTTTATTCTTTGCAGAAAAAAATTTAAGCTAATTCATTTTAAACTCTTCTACGTTTAGGAGGGCGACAACCATTATAAGGTATAAAAGTTACATCTTTTATAGAAACGATTCTTATTCCTTTTTGATAAACTGCTCTAATAGCAGGTTCTCTACCTGGTCCAGAACCTTTGATCACAACTTCTAACCTCTTAAGTCCATATGCCTCTTTAGCTATTAATGCAGCTTTTTCGGCAGCTTTTTGCGAAGCAAATGGCGTCCCTTTTCGAGACCCTTTAAAATCAACAGTCCCCGATGAGGCCCATGATAATGTGTTTCCATTTAAATCACTTATCGTTACAATTGTATTATTAAAAGTAGCGTGTACATGCATAGTTCCAGTAACAATAGTGCGCTTCATTTTTTTTTTCATTTATTACATTCTCCAACCTGTGGTTAAATTTTCTAAATATTGTTTACTTATTTTTTCCTGCCACCGTTTTTTTTCCTCCTCTTCTAGTTCTACCATTAGTTCTTGTTCGCTGACCTCGGACAGGTAAACCTGCGCGATGTCGACGACCTTTAATCGAACCATTTTCCATTAACCTTTTTATATTTAAATTTGTTAAACGGAATAGATCGGCTTCAAGTTGGTAATTCTTTTCTAAAACCTTTCTCAGATTACTAATATCTTCATCAGACAAATCTTTTGTTCTTACACCTGCTTCATCAGCATCTTTTAATCCTGCTGTGTCTAAAATCTCTTGCGCTCTAGATAAACCAATACCGTATATCCCAGTTAAAGCATATTTAATTTTTTTATTGTTTGCCAGATCTATTCCAAGAAATCGAACCATATTTTATCTCCATTTTCTTTTTTAATTTAACCTTGTCGTTGCTTATGTTTAAGATTAGTACAAATTACTTGAACTCGACCATGGCGACGTATAATTCTACATTTTTCACACATTTTTTTTACTGACGCTCTAACTTTCATATTTTTTTTTTAATTATATAATTTTTTTAACTTAACTCATTTTAAATTATTGAATTACTTCAAAAATTTAAAACATAGTTTCAGCGTTTAATAAATTCCTAACTTTTCTAAAAGTGTCTACTAAAACATTAACCAAAATAAGTTGAGAAGTTAATCCAAACCCACGTAAATTTAAATTACTTACTGGTAATAAATATTCTAAACCATTAAGTAGAATAAGAACCCCAATAAGAAAGACCGCATTTAAAATTGTTAATCGTTTAATGGTTATTGATAAATAACTTTGTGTTGACTTACCTGGAGTTATTCCTTTTATTGTGACAGAATTTTTACGAAATTGTTCAGTCATATCTTTTGGGTCTAAAAGTATAGTTGAATAAAATGACGTAAAAAAAAAGACTAATATACCATAGGTAGACCAATAAAAAATTTTCCCAACCCCTAAAGTTAAATTTGTAGAGAGAGAATTTAAAAAAGAAAATAATTCGATATTAATAAGTTGTCCGTAGATTAAATTAGTAAGAGAAGATAGAATAACCATTACCGAAGAAGTAAAAACTAACGGCATTACTCCTGCTTGGTTAACGCGAAGAGGTAAATTACTATTATTCCATAATGAAAATTTATTTACATTACGTAATAATTGACTTGCAGAAACCAATGGGATTTTTACCATTGCTTCATTTATATAAATACACCCAATTGTTGTTAATAGAAATATTCCACCAATAAAAAAACTAACTATAATATTTTGATTTGACAAAGCTAAAATCATAGCTCTCAGTTGATCAGGGAAATTTGAAACAATATTAAAACAAATTAATATAGATGACCCATTACCTATACCATCTTTTGTAATCAATTCACTAAACCATAGAATAATCATTGATCCTGCTATTAATGTCAGGCTTATTTGAATTAATACCAAAAGGTTCCAATTAAATATTAATGGACGAAAACTATAAGTTGTGACAATACTTTCAATAATTGCACAAAAAAAAGTTAAATATCTGGTATAATCTGTTAGCTTACGGCGACCATATTCCCCTTCTTCTTTTTGTAATTTTAAAAGAGTTGGGTTAATAGTAGTTAAAAGTTGAATTATAATAGAAGCATTTATATTAGGTAAAATCCCAAGACTTAATATACTAAAAGAAGCGTTTTCACCTCCGGAAAAACTATTCAAAATCGTAGCAACTGCAGTTGTTGAAGTATTTGATTCTAACAAAGGAGAAAATGTTTTAATATCTATATACGGAAGCGGTATAAAACTACCTATCCTAACTAATGTAAGTAGGCCAATTGTTAAAAAGAAACGTTGTCGAAAAGAAGGAGTATTTTTACTTCGTAATTGTAAATTCATGGAAAAATTTAAATAAATAGATATTTTTCTTATATTAACAAATATTTTTTTCCACTAATCTCTTTAGTTTTATCCTTATTTACCTAACACTTGTTCTAGGGATATTTGTCGTTTTTGCATCACTTGCTCAATTGTATTTAAACTTTGTAAGGCAACTATAGTAGCCCTAGCATTATTTAAAGGATTATTAGAACCAAGTTGCTTTGATAAAATGTTTTTAATACCTGCAAGTTCTAAAACAATACGTACCGAACCACCAGCAATAACTCCGGTTCCTGGTACCGCAGGTCTAATAAAAACTTTAGAACCACCTGATACACCAACCATAGCATGAGGAATTGTTTTACCTTCAGCAATAGGAATAGTTAATACATTTTTTTTTGCATCAGTTTCTGCTTTTTTTATAGCAGTACTTACTTCTTCAGCTTTACCGACACCTACCCCGACTCTTTCTTCCATATCACCAACCACAACCGTTGCCCGGAAGCTTATTTTTTTTCCACCTTTTACTACTTTTGAAACCCGAGAAATTTTTACTACCCTTTGTTCCCAACGAATTTTTTTATTTGGAGTGGTCATAAATGTGCTAAAATACTAAATAAATTTATATTTAAAACCTATAATTATTAAAAATTTAACCCAACTAACCTAGCACCTTCGGCTAGTTCTTTTATTCTCCCATGATAAGATTTTTTTCCTCTGTCAAATATTATTTCTTTAATATTTTCTTCTAATAATCGTGTACCAATAATTTCCCCAACAATTTTTGAAGCGGGTTTATTAGAAGTTTTTTCGCATTTTGCTTTTACTTCTAATTCTAAAGTAGAACAACTTATAATGGTTTTTGAACAGGAATCATCAATAACTTGAGCGTAAATATGTTTATTTGAACGAAAAACAGCTAAGCGTGGTTTAAGATTATTACCTTTAATTATTTTCTTCTCTCTCTTTCCCATAATTTATTATTTCCCTGATTTTCCTACTTTACGTTTAATAATTTCACCTTTATATAGTATGCCTTTACCCTTATATGGTTCAGGAGGACGTTTACTTCTTATTGTTGCAGCTAATTGACCAACAAGTTCATTATCAAACCCAGTAATAATTATCCCTACATTTTTTTCTACTTTAATCTCGATACCTATAGGTATTGCTATTAAAACAGGATGGCTATAACCTAAATTTAGAACTAAATCTTTATCTTTTAATTGAGCGCGATAACCAACCCCTTTAAGTTCAAGTGTACGTTCAAATTTTTGTGAAACTCCAACCACCATATTATTAATTAAAGTTCTACTTAGACCATAAAGTTGGTTAGCGATTCTTGTATTTTCATTTTTAGTTACGTAAATAATATTATCGCGTAATTCAACTGAAATTAAATCTGAAATTTTTCGAAAAAGTTTCCCATGTGGTCCTGAAACCTCGATATTGTTTTGATTAACCTCAACTTGAACATTAGATGGTACCTTTATAGGTAATTTACCGATTCTTCCCATATAAATTTAAACCTTTATTACCAAATATAACAAATAACTTCACCACCGACGCCTAATTTTTTTGCTTTATTATTTGTAAGAATTCCTTTGGAAGTTGACAATATAGCTATCCCTAAATTACTTAAAACATTAGGTAAATTGCTTTTATTAACATAAATCCTTAAGCCAGGTTTGCTTATTCTTTTAATACCTGTAATGATTGGTTGTCTTTTTTGACTATGATATTTTAAACAAAGTAATAAATATTTTCGATTAGAAACTTCAATTTCTTCAAAATTAGAAATATAACCTTCTTCTTTTAAAATTTTTACAACTGAATACGTTACTTTCGTCTTTATAACTCGGACAATTTGGTGACGAACCAAATTTGCATTTCTAATGCGAGTCAGTGTATCTGCAATAATATCTGTTGTCACTATATTTTCATACTCCTTTTTAATCAGTTAATGGGAAACCAAACTCTTTTAGAAGAGCAATACCTTCAGTTTTTGTTTGCGCTGTTGTTACTATGGAAATATTAAAGCCTTTTATTTGATCTACATTTTCATAGCTAATTTCAGGGAATACCAACTGCTCTTTTAATCCAAAATTATAATTACCATTACGGTCAAAACCTTTTAAACTTAAACCTCTAAAATCTCTAATTCTTGGTAAAACAAGGTGAATTAATTTTTCTAAGAAAGCATACATTTTCTTACTTCTTAGAGTTACTGTTATACCCAAAACCATTTCTTCTCGAACTTTAAAACCTGCTATGGATTTCTTTGCTTTTGTTAATATTGGTTGTTGTCCTGTGATTAAACGCATTTCATCAACAGACTTTTGTAATGTTTTGTTGTTTTGACCATCGACACCTAATCCACGATTTAGCTGAATTTTAACCAATTTTGGAACTTGATGTTTATTCGTATAATTAAATTGCTTAACCAAATTCGGGAATACTAAATCTTTGTATAAAAATTTTAAATTTTTTGACTCAATTTCATTATCATTTATCATAAAATGTTACTCCTGGTAAAGTGATACATTTGAACTATGGATTGGAAATTCAATCCTTTTAATTTCACCACTCTCTTCAGGGCGGGTAGGTTTAACATGTTTAATTCTTATATTAATGCCTTCAATAATAAGTTTGTTTTCTTGTTTTATGATTTTTTTTACAAGCCCCACTTTTCCTTTTTCTTGGCCAGAAATTATTTTTACTTTTTCACCTATTTTTACGTGTACTTTCATTTTTAAAGTAGCTTTCTTCTTCATTTAAATAACCTCAGGTGCTAATGAAACAATTTTGGTAAAATCTTTATCACGAATTTCTCTTGCAATTGGACCAAAAATTCTTGTACCTTTTGGGTTTTTATCCATGTTAATAATAACAGCTGCATTATCATCAAAACTAATACTAGTTCCATCTTTACGTGAAACAGCTTTTTTTGTTCTTATAACAACAGCTTTAACAATATCAGATCTTTTAGTTGACATATTTGGTGTTGCTTCCTTCACAACCCCAATAATAATATCACCAAGTCTTGCATATTTGCGACGACCACCTAGTACACGAATGCACATAATTTTTTTTGCACCTGTATTATCTGCTACTGTTAAATACGTTTGTGGTTGTATCATAATAAATTTTAAAACCTTAATTAACGATTACTGCTTTATTTAGTATTTTTTTTACTATCCAACGTTTTTTTTTACTTAATGGTCTACTTTCCTCTAATAATATCTCATCCCCAATATTACAAATATCCTCTGCATCATGTGCTAAATAACGTTTTGTTCTAACTATAATTTTTGAATAAAACTTATGTTTATAACGATACTCAACAGCAACAACAACACTTTTTTGCATTTTATTGCTTATTACAATACCAAGTCTCTGCAGTTTAACCATAAATCATTATTCCTTAAGATAATTTTCTAATTACTTTTTTGTATCATTAATAACTGTGCTAATCTATGCTTTCCATGTTTAAATTGATGCGATTTAAAAGATTGTTTTGCCCCACGTCTTAAACGCAATTTAAACAATTGTTTTTTTATATTTAAAATCTCATTTTCTAACTCATTTTTATCTAAATTTTTGATTTCATCGATTTTTGGTAGACTCATAATAGGTATACTTTCTTCTTTAATTTATAAGAAATTTTGTTTTAATTGGTAATTTATAAGCAGCAATCAACATTGCTTCTTTTGCAAGTTTTAAAGGGACACCGCTTAATTCAAACAAAATAGTTCCGGGTTTAACTACAGCTACCCAATAGTCAACTGACCCTTTCCCTGATCCCATTCTTGATTCTGCCGCTCTGGCAGTTACTGGTTTGTCTGGGAAAACCGTTATCCATAACTTACCACCACGTTTTGTATATCGGGTAATTGTTCTTCTTGTAGCTTCAATTTGGCGGGATGTTAACCAAGTGGGTTCTAATGCTTGAATGGCATAATCACCAAAACTAATTTTATTTCCTCTTGAGGCTTTCCCTTTTAATCTACCACGATGTTGTTTTCGGAATTTTGTTTTCTTAGGGCTAAGCATTTTCTTAAATTTTGTAATGTTATTAAATAATTTTTTTCGTTAATATCTCATTTTTAAAAAGCCATATTTTAATCCCTAAAATGCCATATGTCGTTTGAGCTACTTTATAAGAATAGTCAATATTAGCACGTAATGTTTGAAGGGGAACACGTCCTTCACGAACCCATTCTGTTCTTGCAATCTCAGCTCCATTTAAACGACCTGCTATTTGAACTTTAATTCCTTTTAATTCGTCTTCTGTTCTATAACGTCGAAGGATTTCTCGGATACATTTTCTGAATGAAACCCGCTCTTCTAATTTTTTTACTAAAACGTCAACTAATATACTAGCTTCCGTGTATGGTTTTGTAATTTCAACAATATTAATCAAAACTTTTTTATTTTTTAGGAGTGCACTAAGTTCTTGATCTAGTGTTCTTAATAATGATCCTGATTTCCCTACAATACGACCAGGTACTACAGATTGTATTTCAATATATATTCTTTTTTTTGTCTCATTACGTTTAATAATAAGTTTAGTAATGCCTGAATAACCGACGTTATTCGAAATCAGGAATTTAGCGATATATTCTCGAATCGTATAGTCCTCCTTTAAAAAAGAAATATAAGAATTTGTTCCACTATACCATAATGATCTATCTTCTTGTATAACCCCTAGTCTAAAGCCCAAAGGATGTGTTTTATGTCCCATAATCTAGTCTCGTATTAGTTTTGTTAAAAATTTATTTATGAATCTATTAAGTATTAGGTTCTAAAATTATGGTAATATGACAAGTTGGTTTACGAATTTGATAACCTCTACCTTGTGCACGTGGTCTAAACCTACGTAATACTGGACCTTGGTCAGCAAAGACTGTCTTAACAATTAGATCTTCTTTATTCAGACCATTATTATTTTCAGCATTTGCAGCGGCTGAGTTTAATACTTGCCAAATTGGACCACAAGCTCTATAAGGCATAAATTGTAATAACATTAAAGCTTCTAAATATGTACGCCCGCGAATCTGATCTAAAACACGTCGCACTTTATGTGATGATATTCTAATGTATTTGCTGACAGCTTTTGATGTTTGTTTATCTTTCATTTATTTGTTAAATATTTATTTCTTTTTTGTACGTCTATCACTACTTTTTATATGTGAACGGAAGTTTCTTGTTGGTATAAATTCCCCAAGTTTATGGCCAATAATCTGGTCAGATATAAAAAGTGGGATATGTTTTTTACCATTGTATACGGAAATTGTGTGACCGATCATCGCTGGGATAATCATAGATGAGCGTGACCAAGTCTTAATTGAGGCTTTTTTGCCAGTTTTATTCATTTTTTCAATTTTTTGTAGCAAATGATAAGCTATAAAAGGGCCTTT
The DNA here is from genome assembly GCA_031213475.1 of Nereocystis luetkeana. Taxonomy (NCBI): domain Eukaryota; class Phaeophyceae; order Laminariales; family Laminariaceae; genus Nereocystis; species Nereocystis luetkeana. The sequence goes on along the minus strand of JARUPZ010001138.1, from coordinate 9,655 downwards.
ACGAAAAGATCTTGCCATAAATTTATTTGAAGATAAAATTATAAAAATAATTAAAAGAACAATTAGTCTTAGACTCTCGAACGAACTATATAAATATCGCTGTACTTTTCTTTTTTTCTTGTTTTAACACCCAGTGCGGCTTTACCCCAAGGAGTATAAGCTTTTGGACGTCCAATAGTTGCACGACCTTCTCCACCACCATGTGGGTGGTCACAAGGGTTCATAACAGAACCACGCACTGTTGGTCTAATACCAAGCCAACGTTTACGGCCTGCTTTCCCTAACTTAACATTATTACTATCTCGATTACTTACAATACCAATTGTTGCATAACAACTTTTATGAACAATCCTAATTTCTTTAGAGGGTAAACGTAATGTCACATAATTATTCTCTTTTGCTAAGATCCTTGCTGAAGTTCCTGCTGCCCTAACAATTTGGCCACCTTTATTATAGGATAATTCTATATTATGAATAGAGGTACCTAAAGGTATATTTTCTAACGGTAATGCATTACCAATTTCAACAGGGGCATTTGGCCCAGACATAATTTTACTACCAATTTTTAAAGAATCAGGACAAATTATATAGGTTTTATCACCATTTTCATAATGAATCAATGCAATCCTAGCGTTACGATTAGGATCATATTCAATAGCAAAAACATTACCTAAAATATCATGTTTTTTACGTTTAAAATCTATAATACGATATCTTCTTTTATGACCACCACCATGGTGGCGTGTTGTAATTAAACCTTGATTATTACGACCTTTTTTTCGATGATTTCTTCCAATTAATTTTTTTTCTGGTTTTGTTTTAGTTATTTCATCAAAAGACGAAAAAACAGTATTTCTTGTACCAACAGTATAAACTTTACAAATACGAATAGCCATAAATATTATTCCTCTTCCTCTTTATTTAATAGTTATGTTATTAGTTAGTAGAAAAGAGATCAATTTTATTATCCTTTGCTAATTTCACGATTACTTTTTTGTAACGAGGTCTAACACCTGTAAATTGTCCAACACGACGTTTTTTCTTAGGTAAGTTACAACTATTGACTTTAATAACACTTACATCAAACAAAAATTCAATTGCTTTTTTTATACTAACTTTAGTTAGTTTAGGATCTACTAAGAATGTATACTGGTTATTTTCTAATAATAAGTTTGTTTTAATAGTCGTAACAGGGTATTTGATCAAATCAATACTTGAACTAAATTTTATTCTAGCCATTATAAGTTTCCTCAATTGTTTTTAAACTATCTTTAGTAATTAATAAATTTTTAGCTAATAAAATTTGCTTTAAGTTTAAGTTATTTGCAACTATTAATTTAATTGTTTTTATATTTCGAGTAGATTTAAGTAATTTTTCCTCTATTTTTGGAACTACAATTAATGTATTTTCAAATAAATTTATACCAAAGCTATTTAATACTTTAATAATATTACTTGTTTTATATTCTAAAAAATTAAAATTGTCTATTACCGTGATATCTTTTTGTTTAGCAATTAATAAGCTTCGTAAACTTAATTGCCATTCTTTACGATTTATTTTATTTGAATACAATTTTGGTTTTGGCCCAAAAGAAACCCCTCCACCTTTCCATAAAGGTGATCTATTTGAACCTGCACGAGCTCTCCCAGTTCCTTTTTGTCTCCAAGGTTTACGGCCTCCACCTTTAACTTCTGCTCTAGTTAATGTACTGGCAGTACCTTGTCTCTCATTAGACCTTTGTGCTAAATATGCACGTTGAATAACATAATTAATTGTATTAGTTGCTTCTTTCAGTTTTAAAGTTAATGTTATCTCATCTCCACTTTCTTCCCCTGTTAAAATTTTAACAGGAAAAGTAAGAATTTTTTGTAAAATCATAAATAATTTTTTAGTTTATTATTAAAATTTAATTTGAACGAATAATATTCAGCAAATTACCAGGTTTACCAGGTACATTACCTTTTAGAATTAAAAGATTTTGTTTTGAATCAATACCTAAAATTTCTAGTTTTGATACAGTAATCTTTTTTGCTCCTAATTGTCCTGCCATTAATTTTCCTGGGAATACTCGACCTGGTGAAGTTCCTGGTCCTATTGACCCTGGAGCTCTATGGTTCTTCGAACCATGAGTCATTGGGCCACGTTTAAATTTAT
>JARUPZ010001137.1:0-24104 GCA_031213475.1 Nereocystis luetkeana | reverse complement strand
AAGGTAAGGTAATGGAAGAAGGGTATGGCATGGAGATACAAAACGCCCACCCCGCCTGATGTTTACCGTAGGGGGCGTAAGCATATGATCCAGTCGACAGGTTAAGTGCTCGGGTCTGTCAAGTGATGCTGTCTTGCTGTGTGCTGTTGTCGCTGGAAAAAGTACCAGGTAAGCAGGATTCAAACATAATTGATACCTGGTACCTGGTCTTACGGGGGATCAGTGTTAACAGAACCAAATATTGTTAGTAAAAATGGTTAAATATATAGGTTTTATGTACACCACAGGTCCTATTAACTATGGTCCCCCGTAATAGTTGATTTGATCGTTTTGGAATATGCTATGAATATGAATTTATGAAGTATACATATTTATATCGTACAGGGTGAGGTCAAATTCCACCCTGCCTGGTGATCATTTCTGCATTTTTTTTTTTAATAAAAAAGAAATCAACTGCTGAGAGCGCGTAGCGTGGGTAGGCGCACTTCAATTCGACACCAGTCGACAAAGGAATAAGACAAAGGGCTGAAAGTCTTCTCGCGAAAAGAAAAAGGCACGAACCGCAGTTGGGAGGGGGGAGGAGTAGAGCCTGCTGCTATGTGACCCGGATGTTGAGTTACGACTATTAATAGGATGAAGAGAGGAAAGAAGGGCGAATGTTATATATAAGGGGAGAAGGGAAAACGAAACAGAAAGAATAGCTGCTGCAGCAACGCTGCGGATACATAGGCAAGAACAAAATTCGCATGAGGTCTGTGTGATACGGTAGGTGCGGGATACGGGGATGCGGGTGTTGGCTAGTCATTACACGCCCCTTCTTGGTTGTTGTTTCCTGCATGAATCTTCGTGCTGTACTCTGTACAACACGTGAATAGTACACCAAACCCCATGACATTACACCCCGAGCACAGTAGGCGTATAGCTGTCGTCGATGTCGAGCGTGAGATGTCCGCAGGTGCGGGACGCAGGGGGGTGTCGATGCTGAGCGCGTCTGATAAATGAGCTTAAGAACAACGGTGTCTACATAATTTTTGGATACGATCTTGCCACCTGGTACTTTAGATCGTGTCTTCCAGAATACGCAGTGTCTCCATTCCAACAGACAGATAGTCGTATCCGTATGCAGAGTAGAACACCTGTGATTTGAATGGGCCTGGGTCGTAGTGCATGCTACACAAACCTGCATTGAAGTCGTGACACATCATTACAGGCGGCGCATTTTAATGGGAAGTTGAGGTGACATATCCTACTTCCCCATACACGGGAGCCGGTCACGCTAGAAAAACATAACTCCCCCCCCACCCACCCTTCCCACTCTCTTAGCTTGACCCTTCAAACTCCCCCAGCAGTAAACGTAAGAGTATATGCATGGGTTTCCTTTTGTTTCCGAGGTTTTCTTCTTTCGGGAAAGTTATGAGTGATCAATGCTGAAGATCATGCTGCACATTGTCGGATGGCAAGGGAAATGATAATATTATATATACTCGTATGTTCCTTGGACGCGTCCTGATACCGATCAAGCACTACTACTGTAGATCAACCTGTTTGTCTTCAGTGGATTACCACCGATGGTGGCCACATCAAACAGCAAGCTACTACTACTACTAGTACTACTACTAGTACTACTACTAGTACTACTACTACTACTACTACTACTACTACTACTACTACTACTACTACTACTACTACTACTACTACTACTACTACTACTACTACTACTACTACTACTACTACTACTACTACTACTACTACTACTACTACTACTACTACTACTACTACTACTACTACTACTACTACTACTACTACTACTACTACTACTACTACTACTACTACTACTACTACTACTACTACTACTACTACTACTACTACTACTACTACTACTACTACTACTACTACTACTACTACTACTACTACTACTACTACTACTACTACTACTACTACTACTACTACTACTACTACTACTACTACTACTACTACTACTACTACTACTACTACTACTACTACTACTACTACTACTACTACTACTACTACTACTACTACTACTACTACTACTACTACTACTACTACTACTAGTACTACTACTACTACTACTACTAGTACTACTACTACTACTACTACTACTACTACTACTACTACTACTACTACTACTACTACTACTACTACTACTACTACTACTACTACTACTACTACTACTACTACTACTACTACTACTACTACTACTACTACTACTACTACTACTACTACTACTACTACTACTACTACTCTATGTTACTAGTGATACACGCTGATTAGGGTATTATTATTGCTGTGTCGTATCTCCATGATGGGGCGAGGGCCGAATATAGCAGCACAGCTAGCAGTGAGTGGGTGAACAGATAGATGGGAGAGCTCCAGACAGACGTGAGCATCCTCCTATTCCCGGCATTCGTGCACGGCCTGGCCTGTTACAAGCAGCAGATAGTAGATAGACCTTTCCGTGCCTGGTGGCACTTGGGGGGTGCTGGATGTATGTTGTGACTGCGTAAATGTTTGTGTGTTTGGGTCGAGAGGAGGCGTACTCTTCCGTGCCTGGTGGGGTCCCAATAATTTCGTATTTGAGTGAGGAGCAGTTCCAGACCTGAAGCGATAATAACGAGCTTTCGCCGAGGACGTGAGTATGTCTTCTTGTTCTGTTCGAAGATATATGTTTTTGTGAGAGATTGAGTGATTCCTGCTTGTAACAGTCAGGCAGTCTGGCGTAGTTGGATATTTTCGTATGGGGGTCTCCTCTTCCGAGCCTGGGAGTGAGCAAACTCGTTTTGTTGATTCGATCTCCTCGAATATTTTCATTCGATTTTGGGGGAATCGAATCCCACGGGTATTGACTTTTGACCCGTTCGGAGAACGTAGAAATGGTGGTTTAAGACTATAGGAGTTAGTGTACTGCGCTTATTCATTGCTGAAAAAGTGTGGTATTCATAGGATGACTATACACCATTGAGTATTGGTCAGGCAGTCAAATTCGCAGTGAAAAAGGCGGGGGTAAGTGTTTTTATCGGGGATTTCCCGCTGATGGCTGCGTTTTAGGTATGTTCTTGCCTATCCCCGAGATCGTTTTTTCTGTATAGAGTCTTGCGGTTTCTTACCCTTGGTTATAGTCGAAGATTGTTACAGCATATTGCTAAGTGATTCGCATTATTATGCCAGGGGGGATGTTACGGTTTTGGACCAATTCAGGAGTTACGACGACTTGCGTTTTTGTGTCAGCCTTGGCCGCGCGTCATTTACGGCCCCTCCCCAATTTATTTGTGGATTGCCACTCCTCTTTTCGGTGGTCCTACATGTTGCCTTGGTCATCGCTATCGACCTGGGCACAAAGCAATCATTTTACCATCTACCTGGTACATACCTGGGAGACAGCGTCAGAAGCACGCTCTACCTCTCTGGAACACGTGCGAGCGCACGCCTCGACTCGGTTGGATCGTGGCCAGACTTGAGGTTGTGGTCCTTGTGTTCTCTATTATTTGCATATTGAAAACAATTGTTGTCATCCTACTCTATCCGATGCGGACTCTATATACGGCGGTCCTTCGAATAGGCTTGTGCCTGAGCTGCTTGCCTCATCCTGACCCTAGACCTCATGACCGGTACACTCCCGATCTATACGAGTATCACTTACCATTTATTCGAGATTTTGTCTGATTGGCTTAGGGTCAGGGCTACGGTTACTCTCTCGAATAAGAAGTTATAAGTAACTCGTAAAGCAACCCCCTGTGAGGGTCTTAGTCCGTTGGGCTAAACAGGCAAATGCCTACCCAATCTAAGCCTCATAACTGGGTCATAACACTCTCCCCCCCCCTGGAACGGACCGGGTTTTACGGGTCGACGCGTCACCACACGCGGTTACAATTTCTGGGGATCCAAAAACATTTTTCCGATTCTTAACATGATGAGGAAACTCACTTTTCTTTCAAAAGCGATTTCATGGTGGACGTGAGATTCGAACTCACAACCAACGACCCAATCAATGGCCATGTTCTGCCGTCGTCGTCATTTGTTAGGGTCTTAGTCCGTTGGGCTAAAGGTAAAATGTTAACCAATCGCTTACCCGATCTAAGCCTCATAACACCACCCCCTCGTCATTAGAAGCGTTTCACCAACCAGGTCTCACGCGCGTCCAACAAACAAATATTCTACAAACAAACCCTGAACATCCAACCGTCCAACCATGTCGTACTCCTCGTGCAATATGTGCAATGATTTTGTGATATTCCAGTGGTGCCGAGCTGCTGAGTATAGTTCATAATATGATACGCGCATTACACTCGTCACTCCGGCGTCCCCGGTGGCTTGGTAGATGGTCCGCGTGACTATCAAGATCAATTTCGGGGGTTCAAGTCTCACCGAGTGCATGCATGCTCGTAGGGACTTTTTCTTGCATAAAAAAAACGATTACTCGTAGCGGAAAGCCCGAGAGCCTGTGAGTTAGCTACATTCGATGAAACTCGACGAGCAGTGGGAATGCTGACTCCTATCTATGCGCGACAAAAAATAAAGGCACACGTACCGGGGGGGAGAAGGGACGACACCTGTGACCACGGCTTGTCCAGAAGATCGCCGAGGGTAAAACCTCCTACCAGGTACGAGGTAGGCTGTGGAAAGTAAAAAAAGTGATGTGTAATTTTTTTTTTTTAAACGCAATGAGATAATTGCCAATACTATTAATAATAATTGCCGCTATATAGCTGTATACCTTGCGCTCAGCAGCGCGGCACGAAGTACAAGCAGTTAGCGTGATGTTGTATCAGTGTACATCCACCTTGATGCTGCTGCTTGCTGTTGTACCTGGACCCTGATGCCTGGTAAACGTACAGACGTGCTCATGTGATCGTGCGGAAAAAAAGACGATACTCGTACGTACGTAATTTATGTTGGAAGAGCCGGACACGCGAAGAGGCGCGGAATCTTCCATGCATAATTTTCTTGGGAGTCGGTAAAACATGTGACAAACCAGCAAATACATGCGGTTGCAGCCAGCTGTTTTGAGTTTTCTCCCAAAAAAAGTTACTTTTTTTTGTTTCTGCTTCATCTGGTGCATTTTCCCACATTTCGTTGCATCCTCGCGGCTCACCGCCGCGCACCAGAAGTGGGCCCGAAGAGCAGGGCGAACGAAGAACACCTCTCCGAGGGGGGAACAAAAGTAACAAAATACCGTGCCCAATTCACTGCTGTGCATTCACAGGCACATCGCACCAGGGTTAAACCCAACAACACAGTAAAGCAGCAGCAGCAGCAGCGGCGGCGGCAGCAGCAGCAGCAGCGCCCGCAATCTCTCATCACAGGCAGACACACCCCGTTGGTTGTGGTGTGTGTGTGGTGTCGCTTGTGGTGCGTGCTGTGGAAGCAGCCGGATGGCGGTGGGCCGCTTTTCGTACAACTCGATGGAGCGCATGCCCCTGACAACGCGGGGCGTCGGCGTCAGCGGCGGCGTCAGCGGAGACGGCGGAGGAAGGGATGGACGGGTGCCAAGCGAAAGGCCCACCAGCACCAGCGTTGGTGGCAGAGGCTACAGCAAGGCTGGTGTACGAGTGGCAGGAACCGTTATGTTTGCCCTTGTTCTAACAACGACCCTAACTGGGCTTGTCGGGATTGTCAGCTCGGTCGAAAACGCAAGGAAGCCTGTTGGACCTACTACTACTGCTGCTGCTGCTTTGATGCCAGCGCCGGACGAGATGAAGGCGACGGTGGGCAACGATGGCTCGGGTGCGACCAGGTTTTGCGTTGTGATTACCTTGCAGTCGTGATCCCGCGAGTGTGCGGTAGCAATGTTTGTTGCGTGTTGTCTTCTTTTTATGTACCCAACTTTCCTGTTTCATCATCAGTACACCCGTTTTTTTATACGCGTAGGTCTTGTCACGATCTCGTCCATACGCACAACACCAACAGCTACCGGTGCAGAGTACAGAGTACCGCACAAATGAGAGCAAGCAGTACATCCTACATCTCGGGAGGATAGTTCGAGATCCCACTCTAGTGCGGTTATCGTCGTTTGGCGAGGCACTAAAGTGTGGTGCGTACGTACACCCTTCCGCCCAACACCGTGTCTCGTGGTTGTTGTTTGCCACACTCGAGTCGCACTCCAGCTTATTATCGTACCTGAGATGGTGCATAACACACTGGACAACTCAGAAAATGAACACAAATGTGAAGGCACAGACAGGAGAACACGAAACATATTCGGGTTACGCGTACGAGTATTATTAGTAGTAACCCTCTTGGGACTTCAGAGGGGGACGGGTAGAATTGGCGGTATGTGTGTACGTCACATTGAACCGTTCTTTTCTACCCGTCGACACCCAGCACAACCAGAGTGTCCGTGCCGATTCTTCAATCCTGTGGAGAGATACGTACGTATAAGGCCGGTGGTCACAAAACTACGCCACAGAGATGTCACAGTATACTGCTTGTCGTACGTTGTCACGTACCTGGTACCAGGTACCAGGTACCATTTTTTTTTTTTTTTAATATGTACCAGGTACCAGGTATTACAGCATTAGACAGCAGTGCAATGCCATGTCATTATACTACCGGCTGTAATTGACAGCAGTAAAAGTTGACGACTCGAGGCAAGGGCTGCGTGATTGGGGGACGATACTTGTGGGCGTCCGAGTTACCTGGAATAAGACTATATGTACAGCGTAGTACTGCCGGTCTACGTGCTGTTGTTGTTGTTGCTGTTGTTGCTGTTGCTGCTGCTGTTGCTGCTGTTGTTGCTGTTCTCACAAAAACGTGAATCCGTGGTCACAGGACAGGCGAGTAGGTTTAGCAGTTTGGGAGAAGGGATCTTTAGGGGTGTTTTTTACTTGAAACATGTGTAGCGTGGTCTGCACTTCGGAATCGTCGTCCGCATCTGAGAAATTTCCTGGTTCGATGCAAACTCGGCGTAGCCTCGTTTATGGCGAGTTTTGGCCCGTTTCGGCTGCGGTTTGGGGTCAGGGTTAGGGTTAGGGTTAGGGTTAGAGTCAGGGGTTGGGTTGGGTCTTCGCCCGTGCCTTCATCCCAACAGGAACCAAAACATCCGAACAGCCTACCAACCTAAAGATCCCTTCTCCCAGATTGTTAAAGGTCTTCAAAAAGTCCCTACAGTAGTACGAGCATGCACTCAGTGAGACTTGAACCCACGAAATGATCCTGATAGGCACGCACGCGGACCACCTACCAAGTCACCGGGGACTATACCGCACTATAGTGGGACCGTTCCCTCTTTAGTGCGGTCCCCGCACTATAGCGGGACCGTCATGCCTACATCTCACTATAATACGACCAGCAGTACCTTGTAGCCCTCGGTACAGGACAGCGGCGCACATCAACAAGGCAGCAGTTCTCTCCGCTGTTACTGTACTCACCGTACAAGTAGCACCAACAATGCACGATGGCATGAACGGTAGGGGGGGGGGTGTCCCGGCCACCTGTCGTTAAGATTAGCGGGCGGGACACTCTGTATCCCTGGACAGGTCTGCCTATTAACCCTTTGAGAACGTCGGTCCCGTTTTGAGGACAAAGCTCTCAAATTCCTAGCCGTTTGTCCCCGAAACGGGCCTGCAGTCCTACAAGTACACTTTGGTACTCACGTGTGTTGTTTGCATATAGATAGAAGAAGAGCAGCCTCATTCCTTTCGTGTACGGGGAGACTGAGACTAAGCTCGTGCCTCTCTGGAAAACCCATGGTTTTCCATCTAAGAGACGCCTTCCAAGTACTACAAATACGATCTCAGTGCCTGAATGAACCCAGGTAATTACCGGGCTCTCAACCTCATTCAAGGCAGTATCATAACACTAGCCCACTCTGATGAGCCGCATACGCAGAATTATGGAAATTCATGGAAACCTCGATTCCACGAACTAGAAGATGAGTCGAAGATACGGGTCCCCAAAACCCACTCCCACACCTCTGAACGGCAAGGCAACGAAGCCGGCAAAGTACGTAAATAAAATGAAAGGAAGACCTAGCCTGAAGGGGCAGGAAGAAATCGTCAACGAAAGCCATCGCCATGTGTTAAGATCAAGCATGCGGGACACTTTGTATCCCTGGACAGGTCTACTTATTAAGTCGGTACTCCTTGGTACTCACGTGTGTTGTTCGCGTAGAGATATAAAAAGAGCAGCTTTATTCCTTTCGTGCACGCTGGAGACTGAGACCAAGCTCGTGTCTCTCTGGGAAACCCCTGGTTTTTCACCCAAGATACGCCTTCCAAGTTCTACAATACGATACTAGTGCCTGAACCCAGGTAATTACCGGGCTTTCGACCTCATACAAAGCAGTACAATAACACTAGCCCACTCTGATGAGCCGTATATGCAGGAACAAGGGAATTTCATGGAAACCCCGATTCCACGAACTACAACATGAGTCGAAGATGCGGCTCTTCAAAACCCACTTCCACACCTCTGAACGGCAAGGCACCCGCAACGGGGGGAGGAAGCGAGGAAGATGCATAAAAAAGCGAAAAGTGAATATAAAAAACGAGAAGAAAAATATTGCAGAATACGCCAAGAACCACCCAAACTCAGGCCACAACTCTGGAAACGCGTCCTGTGCCACAAATGAGTGGCCCGATTACCCAGACCAGCCCCGAGACTGAGCGGGGGGGGTAGGCAGGACAAAATACGCAAAAACCATCCCCAACCAAGCCCAAGAACAACCACACCAGGGACGCACCTGGTAGAAAAAAAACCCGACCCGAAAACTCGGAAAACGTCAAGCAGTAGAAAAACCACCCCCCACAGTCCAGGAAAACGCCAAGAAAAAATATATCGAGGGCAGCCGAGAAGCGAAAGTCAGCTATCCACGGCGACGGCTCGAGATTCGTCTATGTTACGCTGGCCCCCCCGTGCAAACGCGCAAGCCAAGTGATTTTGCAGACACCAAGAACCTTGTACAGCTTTCGTCGAAGTCGTGTAGCGCGCCGGAGAAAGAGAAAGCTTGATCGGTCCCGGGTCGTCCAAAAATCGAACCCAATGTACTCCATCCGTCGGCGTAGTCGCGCTGATTTTCCCGATCCACCACAGACCGTCGTCGCCCCTGTACCAAAAATGGGTCCCGTTGGGAAGCATGGTGTCGCAGTATCGGCGAAGCCAGTCGGCGTGCGAGACGCAGCAATAGTCGGGTGTCAGAAACCGCTCGCCGTTACTCCGAGAAAGCTTCCGTTGTGCCGTGCCGCGCCGATTCTCATCCGGCGGTACAGGTGGTTGGTTTTGGCGGTGCTGGTTCGGGGTGCCGGCCCAGTAGCGCAAAATTGTTTGCCGAGAAAGCTGAAGGTCCATTTCCCGTTCCCAGGAAGGACGGGATAGTCCCGTCCAGTGCGCCTCGTGCTTCACCCCGATGACGCCCCCTCGACCTCTAACCGAGTGGTGTCCGGTAATCTTTTCCACTTCGAGCCGTTGAAGAGGGGTCGAAACGTCGTCCTCGGTGACGTGGTACGGGGGAGATTTCTTGGAGAAGTTGTTGAGTACGTATTGCGTCAACCCCGCCGGTAAATACTTTGGTATGTGGCCACGGTCGTGGGGGTTGTCGAATGGTGTGCAGCGTTGAATTGACACGCGTCGGCGAGCATCCGGCATATCGGAAGGAAGATCCAAGTACAGGAGCTTTGCCCCTAGAGGAGATCCGTCCCGGGTGTCCGCTGAGGAGCAGGGGCCAACTGCGAGCACTTTGTAGGGGCCCGTCCAGTTGAGGAAGAGCTTGGCCTTGGGAACCTTGGCGTCCGTGTCGGGCTTCGCGCCCTGGCGGATGGTGGCCGCCGTATTGTACACCCACGCCCAGCCGCCAACGTAAAATTTGGGGATTGGACGAAGAGCGTCGGCGAGGGCGGAGTTGCGGCGGTTCATGCGAGCAACAGTGAGGGCGTGGTGTTCGCGAAGGATATCGTACGCGCGCTGCTGGCGGTCCGTCGCCAGGTCGCAGTAGGCGAGGTGGTCGCGGGCCAAGCTCTGGTGGCCGGCGACTCCAGCACGCTCGAAAATCGTGAGTGGGGGGCGTGGCAGCCGACCCATATGGACCTCGTCGGGAGCCAAACCCGTGGCGGCACTGACCTAATTGTCGTACGCAAAATCGACATGAGGGAGCTGTTCATCCCAGTTGTTTTGGAGCTCGTTGACGACCATTGCCTGCATCTGGGTCATCGTGTGGTTTGCTCGTTCCACCCCGCCGTTGTGGCATTTTTTTTTAACCCCGAAAAGCTGATGTACGGCGAACCACGTATAAATAGTGGTAAGCCCTCCTCCAAACGTTAATGTTCAACGTTCCCCGTATATCCCACTTTAGGTCAGGCATCCACCTCACTGCACCGATTTTTGCAGGGTTAAATTTCGGTGCGGTTCTGGTCGCGTGGCGGCTCACCGCAACAAAGTGGGACGACTTTACATGAAAATCCGAGTCCCTGACATCAAACACGCTACCAGGGTACAACAGTACCCGCCCTCCCCTATCCTCCGGGGGGGGGAGGAGGGTACTACGGAACTGCTGCTGTCGTCGCGGCTGTCTATAGATACCTACAGTACACGACGGCACGTAGTTGCAACATGATTATATATATATATATATATATATATATATATTATATGCCTCTGGTACTATACGTTTTTGTTATGGTCAAGGTCGAGGCACTTGTTTCCCTGGACAGGTTTGCCTACTATATCGGTACTCGTTGGTACTCACGTGTATTGTTTGCTCAGAGATAGAAAAAGAGCAGCTTGATTCCTTTCGTGCACGGTGGAGACTGAGAGCCAAGCTCGTGCCTCGTTGGGAAATCATCTGGTTTTCCATCTAAGATACGCCTGCCAAGCACTGCAAATACGATTCCAGTGCCCGAACCCAGGTAATTATCGGGCTTTCAACCTCATACAAAGCGGTATCATAACTCTGGCCCACTCTGATGAGCCGTATATTCAGAATTATGGGAATTTCATGGAAGCCCCGATTCCACGAACTACAACATGAGTCGAAGAGGCGGCTCCTCAAAACCCACTCCCCACACCTCTGAACGGCTAGGCAACGAAGCCGACATGCTACCCGCAACGGGGGGGAGGGCGAGAAAGTTTTTCTCGGAAAAGAAAAAACTGAACACCAAAACACGAGAAAAAATATAACCCGGAATACGCCAAGAACCCCCTCTCAACCCAGCCCACAACTCTGGAAACGTGTCCTGTGCCACAAATGAGTGGCCCGAGTACCCAGACCAGCCCCGCGCTGTGCTACCGCTACCTCTGTACTCACAGCTATTTCACTTTAGCAGTGACCTGCTATAGTCCTTCTACTGCTGTGGTAGAAGTACTCATCACTGACAGGGCGTGCTCATTTGTTGCTTGCCTTCGTCGTTTGACCATTAACCACGCATCCCATTCGAGACGGAGCACCGTCCCTACTCCTAATAGAGGTACCTCCAACATTTGGGCGCACATTACGTTGTTTCCAAATATATACCAGGTATATTTTTTGCCGCGTTTTTCTTGTCTCTCGCTCACTCGCGTGCTTCCGTCCTCGTATATAGCATGAGTGGTTTTCAAGGTTGTGCGAACCGGCGCAAAAATCGACCAGCACTTTTAAGTTTGGACACAACTGCTGCTATTGCTCTGGCAGATTTCATGGTACAACAGTAGTATCTGCAGTTGGAAGACGCACGCACCGACCGTCACACTTATGAAACGAACACCACCGCTTACTACTCCGCACTACTACTCTTCACTTGTACTTGCTCGATATCGTTCCATCGACAGTAGTATTCGTATTTACTGCAGGTCAACGCGAGTTGTTGCACCGTACGGGGTTGAGCATTCCCTAGCACGACAATATCGAAACACGACCAAGACAGATTGAAGTACCCTAATTAACCCAGCTGACACCACTGCCTCTTCGACGTACAACGCCGGCCTGTTCTGCTGAACGGCGTAAAGCGGTGCCGCCCCTCCACCCCGTCATCCTTGTGCCCCCCCTGCCGTCTTCCTACAACTCCCGCCGGTCTTCGTCCTCTTCCTCTCCTTCTTCCTATTACCCCCCCCCCCATATAGGTGGGTTGGCGTCGGTTGGCAACGGCACTGTAAAACATGCCGCTCACTATGTGAGCTAGACAACCAGGGTACCGGGTTTTTTTTGGGGGGGCCGCTCAAAGCTGGTTACCGAGTTTGATCATTTGTGCGAGGTAAATAACCTTTACTCCGCACTAGGGAATTGATCGCATCACATAGTGTTCAAGGTAAAGCACCCAAGAGGCAGTTACATAGTACTCCCACTGCTGTCTCTGGAAGTGCCTACACCGGAAATTAAATTAACTCGTTGAAGCCGTCATCAGCATGCAAGTCCGCCTCACAAGCGGTTCTTAGGATGCTGCTCACCCTTCATGCGACTCGCCAGACACCTCACGGCGCTTCGCGCTTGGTGCAAGCAATGTCTGCCTGGTCGGTGAAAACCCGACATGCTTCGTCCCGGCATTGTAAGGATGCGAGGGTCTATGGTCATACGACTGCGGCCATGCATGAGATCGAGTACATCTCTCCTATCGAGTACACCCCCCCCCCCCCCCCCCCTCCTTTTCTCCTCCTCCTCCTCCTCCTTGTATTATTTCCCCCTCTCCCTCCCCCTCCCCCTCCTCGATGCCCTCGTCATCTTCCTTGCCCTCCTCCTTGTCCTCCTCGTCGTCTTCCTCCTCCTCTTCCTCCTCTTCTTCCGATGTATAAGGTCGGTGAGAATGTCGCCTGCCTGCGATATCGGTTTCCCCTTCCTATCCCCCGCGACCCGACCTTTTGGAGCGGTAGGGCCGTCACCCTCGGACTCTTCCCTCTTGGGGGCGCTTTCGTTGTTTTAACCCTGCGGGGGCTTCAGCAGAGGGGAAGATTGAGACATAAATGCAAATGGTGACGGTTACAGCGACGGCCACTGCGTGATTGGGGGGGGAGGGGGGGGTTCCAAATTGGTGTTCAAGTTACAACGCAAGGAGTTGCACGGCACAGGCAGGCGCGACATGACCCCTCTCCTGTTCTGCCCGGCGCTCACGGACGCTACTGCTCGTAGACGGTTGTTATTTAACACCAAAATTTGCCATTAAAAAAATCACAAATAAAAATGCGAACGCGAAAAATATATACCAGGTATAGAAGTTGGAAAATTTAACTTACTTTTATCTACTGGAAATAGAGATAATTATTTGCTTTCCGAATTCGGGCAGACGAAATGGTCGTTGTTTTTTTATCGCCATATATATCGGGGTTCCCCGAAACAGGGATTAATCGACTGGAGCCTGCTCCCCTTCGCGGCTTCTTTTCTCGGCGGTGCTCACTTCGCACTTTATCGGGAATGTTGCTACGTGTAACCACGGCATCCTTTGCCCTCATGCCGAGCGCCACGGCGTAAGCCTCCGGCACGCGGTGGGTCATGCAGCACTCCCTTATACCAACGGTCATCCTTGAAGAATAGGCACCTGGGGGGGGGGGGATCGTACCCAACGGTCAAATTTGTGGAATAGGCACTTGAGGGGCACGTTGATTGGTGCTTGACGAATGATTGCTGCTGCCTTTCGGCGCCGCTTTCAGCCTGAGCGTGACCGAGGCGCGCTCGGCTCGTCCACCTTCGAAGCCAGCGCAAGCGCTGGCTACACGGTGTTGAAATGGGTGCAAGGTGGTGCGTACCCGCGGCCGGGAATGCAGAGAATGACGTCCCGACATCCCCTCGTTCTGGTTTAATAGGATTTAGTATATATATAACGATTTTTGCACAGGAACTACTAATAGTATGCCCTCGTTGCCCCTACCTGGCTATATGTAGGATATAGTATGCCTGGTATATCGTTTGACTATAGACATTAGTAGGACATCGTACCCCCTGCCCGGTTAGTGTACTCGTAGGATTTGGTTAATAGAACATTTTAAAACAGGATTTAGAATGTAATTTGTTATATACCTGGTTTAAGATTGAGTGTGGCCGGGTGTACCCTTATCCGCCAAATGCCCCCAAAATGAAAAACCTGACCCCCATCCCCCCGTATACTTCCTTGTCTAAAATTGAACTTGGTAGTGTGCCCCCCCCCTCCCATGTTTAGTTGGCTAATACTTAACTTGGTATTACAGTGTGGTGCCGGGATTTTTTTTTTCTCGTGTACGTAGCCCCTCACTAGAACCTTCTTTGTGTTTCGTTCAGGCCTAAACCCTTTCATAATTTCCTTTCGAGCGGCCGGTATATACTAACCGCTTTCGAATTTCTCATTTTCATGGATCCCGGGTATCTCAGGCCTCAGGTTGGGTTTCTCGCGGCGGGTCTTTCCTCTGTGAGAGGTCCAGTAGTCCGGTAGTGTACAGCTTAAGCTGTAGTACGGTACGCAGCAGAAAGAGGATTTTAGTGTGCAAGCAACCGGTCGGGGGGGGGGTGTACTCATTATCTCGCATGGCCGTAATGGTATGACCATAGACCCTCGCATCCCTACAATACCGGGACGGAGCACGTTGGATTTTCACCGACCAGGCAGACATTCCTTGCACCAGGCGCGAAGCGCCGTGAGGTGTCCGGCGAGTTGCATGAAGGGTGAGCTGCATCCTACTAAGAACCGCTTTAGAGGCGGACTTTCTTGCATATGGCGGACAGCTTCAATAAATTGATATAATTTCTGGGGTGGCCAGTTTCCAGAGACAGCAATGGGTTTACTATGTAACTGCCTCGTGGGTGCCTCACCATATACACACTACGTGCTACGATCATCCCCCTTGTGCGGAGTAAAGGTTCTCTCCGCACAAACATCATCTCGAGGAGGGGGGAGACACTCGATAGGAGGGATGTACTCGATAGGAGATATGTGCTCGATCTCATGCATGGCCGTAGTCGTATGACCATAGACCTCGCATCCTTACCATGCCGGGGCGGAGCATGTCAGGTTTCACCGACCAAGCAGACATTGCTTGCGCCAAGCGCGAAGCGTCGTGAGGCGTCCGGCGAGTCGCATGAAGGGTGAGCTGCATCCTTCTAAGAACCGTTTGTGAGGCGGATTTGCATATGGATGACAGCTTCAACGAGTTAATGTAATTTCCGGTATAGCCACTTCCAAAGACAGCAATGGGAGTACTATGTAACTGCCTCTTGGGTCCCTTACCATAAACACGACCAGGCACGTGAAATGATCATTCCTCTTGTGCGGAGTAAAGGTTGCTTACCTCGCACAAATGATCTAACTCGACCACCAGCAGTAACCGACCGCCTAAAAAAAAAAAAAGAAGTGATACCCTGGTTGTCTAGCTCAAGTAGTGAACGGCATGCTTTGCTCTGTCGTTGCCAACCGACGCCAACCCAACCTATATGTGTGTTTACATCACTTTTACTTTCCAGCCTAGCTCGTAGGAGGTTTTACCCTCGGCGATCTTCTGGACAAGCCGTGGTCACAGGTGTCGTCTCTTCTCCCCCCCGGTACGTACCTTTATGTTTTTGTCGCGCATAGGGTTCAGCGTTCCCACTGCTCGTCGATTTTCATCGAATGTAGCTAACTCACGCTCTCGCGCTTTCCGCTAATCAATTTCTTCATGCAAGAAAAAGTCCCTACGAGCATGCACTCGGTGAGACTTGAACCCACGAAATTGATCTTGATAGGCACGCGGACCACCTACCAAGCCACCGGGGGAGGGGGGTAAAATAATCACAACAGAACCACCTGGTGGTGTGGTCCGAAACAGCTGGTCTGAGAGAATATGAAAGATATACGTACCTGGAACATGATAACGAAACTATACTCAGAAAATCTCACCATCAGATTTTGGCGAGGGCTTAGCTGATGCTACATGCTACATGCAATGCTTTCACCAGGAAGTCTACAAACGGTAAGTTTTCCTTTTTTGGACGTGTCCATTGGCCGGTGTGCTCAATGCAGAGATGGACGCCGTAGGTAGTATATACCAGCCAGGTATCGACCGGTGTGCTTCCAGTACGGTTTACCCGTACGACGGCCCCCATCAAAAGGGTTCCAAATCTCTATTGCCGCTCGATTATGAGTATACTCTTTGATCGACTAATTCCGCCACAGCCGCGCACTCATCCGTTGTCACGCATGATATTATGATGGTAATGAATAATCAATCATTATATCAGACAGCTGTGGTCCCGCGATATCCTACCGCGGTATCCTGTTGGCGCGGGATAAAATCGCCTGGTCACTGGTCACGAGTCGAGACCTCGTCTTACGATGCAAAAGGTATGGTATTGGTACACCCTTTCCGTGTGGTACGAGCACAGGATCATAGACGCCATTCGTGGTCAGATTTATTTCATTTTTTATGGCTTGGCCCACCTGAAAAAAAGACTTGAAAAAAATATATTCCTGTGATCGTTCTGAACCCCCCCAAAACCAGCGTAAAAACGAAGGTGTACAAGAAAGAAAGCGCTTCGGATTGCCTTTGGAATAAAAATTGTCGTCGCATTCCCGACTTTGATCCTCATTGTACCTCTCACCGTTCAACTCGGCTTGGCCGCATTAGTGGAGAGTGAGTGGTTACACTACCTTTGGGTGGTGCTTAGCAAGTGCAGCGGATGACTGACGTTGGAAATAGCCGCTTGCGGGCAAGAAAGACAGGAGAAGAGAAGAAGAACCGAGAGTGAGAGATGTGGGCACAACCACAGATATTCATCCTTGACCAACTCGGTTTTCTACAACTACGTAGATGGTATCTTGCACCTTCGTCGTGGTGGTCTACCTACGGCAATGTTAACGTTCTCTGATGTTTGCTCGTGGATGCTTGGCTACTCCAACGTCCCGATGGTTAACAAAAAATCCTCTTTCCCGTAATCTTTCTTGTACGTAGTATATGTGTACCTGATGCACCCACAACTTGAACGTGATTGCGCCGCATCACTCGTACGGTGCATGATTACACCGCACTGTTCGTACGTATCATGTGTACTACTCGTACTGTGATGTATGATACGTACGTATGTACTCGTGTCACTTTTTATCATACCCGGTATAGTATATATCTGGTACGGAAAATAAAAATCAGCTGTGAGATCCAAGATTTGGAACATTCACATTTTGTAGAAACTCATCTCTCCAAACTGTGTGTGATCCTTCGATCGCGCGTACTACGACTTACCAGTACGCGTTTTATGGAAGCTCTTGATATATATACATAGATATCTGGTATTTTATATGTCCCACATAGAGTGGAACAAAGTCTGACTGCAGTGACACTCAGGTAGTGTTTAACATATGTCACAATCAAGTAGTAGGCGGACTGATCGCATACCGCTGACTGCGACACTTTTGTTCATTCACCAGTACTCCATGCTACTGAGCACTGACTGGATAAGGGCTGCTATACTGCAGTCTTACTGAAAAATCATCACGACAATAGGCTCTGCTGTTGCCTGGCAGGTACCAGGTATTTCGTAACACTCCCCCTGAATGGAAGTGCGGCTGGCGCACTATTGTGGGACCGGTCCTTCATTGGTGCGGACACCGCACTGTAAGCGGGAGCATCACGCCTCCATGTCACTACGTGCGACGTACTGCTGCACCTCCGGGACTCGTCCTAAATGCGGATCGGCCCGGCAAATTACTCTCTTGCAGGTCGATGGTCTGTGATTGTTCGAGGTTGTGGCCTTTCGACCACCCGGGTCCTGTTGGGAAAACTCCACCTAAACACGCTGCGAAGCCGCGCCACCGCACCTACCGACCTCGAGCCCCTCAAAGGCTTAGAGGTACGTTTAGGTCTGGGTCGGGTTATAGTCTGGGCCCACCTGCAAGATTTGGAACTTGAAATTGACCACCAACGACCTGCAGAAGTTTTTTTTCGCCGGCACGTCTGGCATTTTGGGCGTGCAGCAGGACAGCACCTAGGGCAGCGAGCGGTGGTAGTACCGGCAACAACGACGGCATATACGGCAGTCCTCACCTGCTTGCAACTGCAGCCCCACCTCGCGACGGGCAGCACAAGCACACGCGGTGTCATGGGACCTCGGTGCCTGATTGAAGGCGCGGCGCCAAAGCCCGACTGCGGACGACCGCAAATGTCGCGGAGGTGTGGTGACCGGTTTGACGACATGTTGTGTGTGGCGAAAAGTGAACAGGAAAACGACAAAAACACTCCGCCGCATGTGTCCGACATGCCTTATCGCTGTGGGGGCTGGCTGCGGACGACGTCTTGGCATATATGGTATGCACATAACTCCCATTCTACTTCTCCTACTACTACTACTACTACTACTACTACTACTACTACTACTACTACTACTACTACTACTACGACTTCTCTCTATGATACTGTACGCCGGCATGCCCGGCACCTTCTTCTTACGTCGCAGGTCGGCATGCTGTAGCACAACTTGTGTGCTGCTGCTGCTACTGTTGTTGCTGCTGCTGCCACTGCTACTGCTACTCGTACTACTACCATGAACTACTGCGGACACTGGCTGTGCTGATGTCGCCGGTTCAAAACAACATTTTAATGTGAAGACAACTCACGGGGTTCAATGTTGAGATAACACACGGTACAATGTGAAGACAGCGCATGATACTATGCGAAGGCTACACGCAAGTCACGGTCATATTTGGACACACCAAAGATCTTAAAAGACTTGAGACTGACGTATATCTGATATTTCGTTTTGCTGCCACTGCTACTGCTACTCGTACTATTACGGGGGACCATAGTTAATAGGACCCATGCTATACATAAAAACCTATATATTGAACCTTTTTTACTAACAATATGTGGTCCTATTAACTATGGTCCCCCGTAATACTACCATGAACTACTGCGGACACTGGCAGGGCTGATGTCGCCGGTTCAAAACAACATGTTAATGTGAAGACAACTCACGGGGTTCAATGTTGAGATAACACACGGTGTAACGCCAAGACAGCACGTGATACTATGTGAAGGCTACACGCAAGTCACGGTTATATTTGGACGCACCACAGATCTTAAATAGACTTGAGACTGACGTATATCTGATATTTCGTTTTGCAAATCGAAATTCTACGACGTTGAAAACTCTTAAAAAAAAACAAACACGACCGAACAACCCCCCTGCCGCCGCTCCCCCCCCCCCCCCCCCCCCCCCTCCCGCCCCGCCTCCTTTAATCATCTGTGCAGCATCGAAAGCCCCTGCTCATACCAACAAGCACGGGGTGGGAATGATGATGGCGGAGAAGGAGCGCGAGCAAAAGAGAAGCGGTGCCCTAGGCGCCGGCGCGGGAGTGGCCACGACCAAGCCGAACGTATTCTTCATCATGATCGACGACATGGGCTGGAATGACATCGGGTACCAGAGCAATGACTTGACCGGCGTGACCCCCAACATGGACAAGCTGGCTGCCGGCGGGGTAAAGGTGGGAAAAACGACGACCCCCTTCAAATGAGTCATTGCAACCAAACGCGACCAAGAATCTGTTGATAGGATTTAGGACATTGGGATTTAGTCCCCCCCCTTTCTCAGAAGTTGCCTTCGCGTTTGTTTGGGGGGGAAAATTACTTGAAATAAGTGCGGGACGCTTTTTTGAAGTAGCAAAAAAAGGGGTCAAGAAGCTCTGACTCGACCTCTCGTTTTCTTGCGAAACAGAAACTAAGAAATCTATTTTTTTGTACCAGGTACGTACTGAAGAGGTTATTATTACGGGGGACCATAGTTTATAGGACCTATGGTATACATAACAACCTATATATTTAACCATTTTTACTAACAATATTTGGTCCTATTAACGATGGTTCCCCGTAATAGTGTGGGGCACACCCCTACGCTCAGCGTACTGTGTCACGGCACCACTCGCGCGCGGCACGGGGCGCATACAGCGGAGTTTCTTGCGACTGGTAGTGGCAGGGGTCGGAGGGGAGGGAGGAGGGGGCAGGCCAGGATAGAAGATCTCCATAGTTATTTCAGTGCGAACGACTTTTCGTTGATGCCCCCCCCATGCTTTTGAGCTTGCGGTGTGCATTGATCCGTTTTGGTTGATTTAGTACCCTCGGGACCTGATCACGGACACAAATCGACCGACCTTAAAGCCGCGACATGCTGCAATGGCGTTCGGGGGGGGGGGATGAGGGGTGTGGACAAGGACGGTGCGGTCCCCAGCTCCAAGCCGCAAAGCCTCCTGTTCCTAAAAACTGAGGTGTTTTTTGTGAATGGCAAATTACTTGTATTTAAAGTAGCATCGGGTTGGCATCAAGGTGAATATGAAAAGGGATAACTTATTCCCTTTAGAAATGTGCACATGTTTTTGGAACGCAGATTCGTACCTGGATATTAGTGTAGGGTGATTATTGTATATAGTACAAGGCGCTTCGCTCCGCGGGCGGCCTACGCCGCCCGCTACGCTCGCTCAGGAAGGAAAAAAGTACATCAAATCATGCGAAGCGAACAGAGGTCCACGATTGAGTTTAGTTTTTTCAAGGATCGTAATCGCAAACCGGCTACTTGATAATGCCAAGAGTCCCGCCGCCATGTTTCAGGAAAAAACAGCTCCGACGTCAGCTTGGATGCCACATACTGGTATACGCTTCGCGTCGCGGATGTCGTACGTACGTACATACACCCCAGGTAGGGTACTACTGTCTGTACTTATTTTCTTCTTTCGATAAGCTCTATGTCTGTATTGTATGCACGAAGAAAGCGAAAGCACAGCACGGCACAGCAGCAAAAACAATGAAAATGAAACCGAAAACTCGGAAAGGAAAAAAAATCCCCGTCCCCTCTCGTGTAATATTTTTCTGCCTGATTGGAACACCTTACACCCTGTCGAAAAGAAGAAAAGAAAAAATCGCACAGAAGAGCTTCTCTCTCAGCCTTGTACGCCGCCCGCCCCTCTCGCGACCACCTCGCTACCGATTCGGTCCGGGTAAAGCTTTTATCACTCTCTGCCACAATCAGCCCCGTCGCCCGCCTCGCGTGAAGCCCGGTGCTCACCGTGGCCGTCGTTCGCCAGCTCGATAACGTTGGTGTTCAAACTGCACACCTCCCTCTTTCAACTTTAGCGTGGTCGCAAAAATAAGCACCGCTTGAATATTATCTTGCCCTCCCGAACGACCTTCCTAACTCGTACATACTCTATCAACAATCATAAATCGAAGCCAGACGAAGCCCGTTCATGCATCTCTCGTGTCTCGAGGCACACGCGACGCCTAGGCACGAAAGCGGCGACCGCGCTCCTTGCAACCCCCCCTCTACCCGCCAGCACCCTGTGACACCCGCGACGGTGCCGGGTCCTCCCGCGATGCCGTGCTCGGAGAACACGCACGAACACGAAACGAAAGAAGAAAGAGGAAGAAAGGACCGAGAAAAGCAAAGAACTGCTGGAAAGGTCCGGCAAGTAATGAAAGGAGGCGGTTTGGAAGTGGGAGCTCTGAGAGGCCAGGGATGCACCAACCGAGCACGCTCAGGGGTTGTGATCTAAGTATGTAGTTCTATAATAGTAAAAAGGGTGCCTCAAGTATCTTGGAAAACGGACGTTGTGACTCAGCCGCCATGCCGTCTACCCCTCGCCCCCCCCACCCACCCTCCCCACTCCCCTCCTCACCACTACCCCCCCCCCAACCTTTCTTTCGCTCTGTGCCTGCCACGCGACACTCGTCGGAATCACGTTTTTTTGTCGGGTTCATTGGGTTCATTAACCCCAACAGTTGACGGAGTACTACAGCATGTCCATCTGCACACCCGCCCGGTCGAGTATCATGACCGGACGATATCCCATCCGATACGGACTGCAGTACAACGTCATCCAGCCGGGATCGCCGTGGGGTCTCCCGCTCACGGAAAAGGTACAGTAACTGGTACCAGGTATACAAAAGGTATATTGTACAGTGTATGTTATAAAAAAGGTACATTGTACAATACCTGGTACCCGGTATACAAAAGGTATAAAGTACCTGGTACACGCAGAAGCGTCTGCAAGTAAAACACCCTTGTTTCTCGTGGTGCGAAACAATTTTTCCAATCCTTGGTTTAACATAGTTGTGATTTTTGCTCGTGCTGCATAAATTTCGGCTCTTGCTTTCGTGTAAGATTGAGCGCGCCACAATTTTGGGATGGGGGTTGGTGCGTGCGCCACAGTATTTGCCTTTGATACCTTCCGATCCACGAGACAGTCAGCCGTGCAATCAAATCGTTTTATTCTTGGTGCTTGAACGTTGTGCGCGCGTGACACAGATGATGTGCATGAACTCGACCAACCATTATTTCGTTTCTCCCTTTTGCACCCCCCCTATACATTGTATAGGTATATATATATATATATATATATATATATATACTTCGTGTAGGTTGGGTTGGCGTCTGTTGGCGACGAAGCTGTAAAACATGTCATTTTGTTTTTTGGATTTCACCACGGCTGTCGGTCGAGTTAGACCATTTTTGTGACTTTGGCTCTACCCAAGGGGGATGGTCGTATCACGCAGTGTGTGCATGGTAAGGCACCCACGAGGCAGTTACATAGTAAACCCGTTGTTGTCTCTGTCAGTGGCCATACCATAGAATACATCAATTCATTGACGCTGCCATCCATATGCAAGAATATCCGCCTCAAAAGTGGTTCTTAGTAGGATGCAGCTCACCCTTCACGCGACTCGCCCAACACCTCGCGGTGCTTCGCGCTTGGTGCAAGCAATGTCTGCCTGGTCGGTGAAAGCCCGACGTGCTCCGTCCCGGCATTGTAGAGATGCGAGGGTCTATGGTCATACGACTACGGCCAAGCATGATATTGAGTACACCCCCCCCACACACACCTCTCCGCCCCCCACCCACCTCGCCCACCCCATCTCCTCCCCCAGATCCCTCCTCCCCTACTTTCGCAATGATCATGTTGGTAAACCTTCCACCCCACCGCCTCCCCCCCCCTTTTCGAACGTCCGCTTGGCAACCCCCTCACCCCCCCCCTCCGTCCCCTCCCCTTCAAACGAGCCGGTCAGCAAACACCTCCCCCTCCCCACCCCCCCTCCAAACGATCCGATCGGCAACCCCCCCCCCCCCCCCGACCTCTCCCCCCTTCCAAACGATCCGATCGGCACCCCCCCCCCCCGCGCTCTCCCCTCCCCAGATTATGCCGGAGTACATGAAAGATGCGGGATACGAATCGCACATGGTGGGCAAGTGGCACCTCGGCAGCTACCGTTCCCCCTACACCCCGCACCGAAGGGGGTTTGAAACGTACTTGGGCTACCTCAACGACAAGGAGATGTACTGGACGCACCAGGTTTGCCTATTGGGGGTGGGGTGGGAGGTGGAGACGCCAGGGGGGTGGGGGAGGAGGAGGGGGAAAGACGGGGGGAGGGGGGGGGTTAGCGGGCGGGGGTTCGGTCCGGGTTACGCTCCTGCGTAGCCGACGATGAAGGGGAGGAAAACGTTCTAAAATGTTGAAGTTATGAACCTTCAGAGGAGTTGGAAGCGTGTGTATTATGAACGGAACGATTGATGTTACTATCATACCAGGTGTTATACGTGTTTGGCTACTGTAGTCAGCGCTTAGTAGAGCAGACCGACAGGTGCTTCCTTCTATCAATGACGACGTCTGCTTCGTGGGGCTCGTGACGCCGATTTAGTCAGCAACCTCCTGGGCGTGGTTGTGGTGCAGCTTAGCTTCTGAACTATTTATCCTACGCAATAGAACGTTGAGTTGGTTCTCTTCGCGCTCTCTCTCTCTCTCTCTCGCTCTCTCAATTCTTGAAGTTTTCTTTTCATTTTTGCCGCACAAGAAACGAAATTTAATTGGCGTTCTTCTTTCTCTCTTCTCCCTTCTGCTTCTTCTTCTTCTTCTTCTTCTTCTTCTTCTTCTTTTGCCTTTTTTGTTTCATCGCCGAAAACAACACTTTTTGTCAGCCATACACCGTACACCTGGACGGGCGCAAGTTCTTCGACTTCGGTTTCGGAAACGCGACCGACTACTACGACATCATCGACAGGACCGGCGCCCCCCTCCCTCCGGCCCTCAACAGCGACGACGCCGGTTATGATACCGATGACTTCTCCACGGGACCCACGAGCTCCTCCTTGTCTTCCTCCATCAGCTTCAAGGGAAAGTATTCCACCACCGTCTTCCAGGAGAGGGCCATGGAGGTAGGTCAAGGGGCAATGGTACGTTTTTGTTTCTGCTGCTGTTGGTGTTGTTGCCTCG
>JARUPZ010001136.1:0-24104 GCA_031213475.1 Nereocystis luetkeana | reverse complement strand
AGCATCCACTAGTGTAGTATTACGGGGAACCATAGTTAATAGGACCAACTATTCTTAGCAAAAATGGTCAAATATATAGTTTTTTATGTGTACCATAGGTCCTACTAACTATGGTCCCCCGTAATAGTGCCTTTGGGTGCATCCTCGACTCGGTGGTCGACGATGTCTCGGCCAGGGTCGAGGAGGGCTCGTGGCAACATGCGCTGCACTGCGCTGCACTGCACTGCACTGCACTGCACTGCACTGCACTGCACTGCACTGCACTGCACAAAACACATCGAAGCAAAGAAGACCTCAAACAAAACGTAAACATCGAGATAAAAGGACTCACCTGATACTGCTCGAAAGTGATCTGCTGCTTCTTTTTGGACTTCTTCCTTTTCTTGTCTCTCTTCTCCTTGCCCTTAACCTTTTCGCCCGCACCCTCACCCCCTCCCTCAGCCTCGTCCGCCCGATCTCGCCCCCCGCCATCGCCGCCGCCACCACCACCATCACCTTCCGCCGCGGCCTCCTTACCCTCATCATCTCCATCCTCCTCGCCGTCCCCGCGACTTTCACGCCTCCTTTTCCCGCGTCTTCTGGACCCCCCCCCCCCCCCCCTCGACCGTCGCCGCCATCTCCTCCATCACTACCCCCACCCGCGCCCCCGTCCCCGTTTCCTCCCCCCCCGGGGCCATCACCCGTATCGTCCCCTGTTTCTGCTCCGTCCGTTGGTAACGCCTCCGCCGTCTCCGCTGCCGTCTCTTCCTCCTCTTCCTCCTTCTCGTCTCCGCTCTCTTCGAGAACGATGTCTTCCGCTTCCACGTGGATGATCGACTTTCGTAAGAGCCGGAAGGCTTCTTTCACGTAACGGGGACGGACCTGGTGTACACAAAATAAAAAAATGATGCGAAAACGAGAAAAAAAAAGAGAACTAAACCTACCGTCGAAAAAAAAAGAAGCAAAAACACAACAAAACACATGAACTAAACATGTAAATAAAGCGAGAAACAACCAAACATAGCTAGTATTTTTAAAGCTAAGAACCTCAGCTGAGAAAAAATAATGCTATCTACCAGTACCATCAGGTATATGCATGAGCCCAAAACGGAAATATGACGTTGTGTTCGTTCGTGCGGCATACTACTCTTCTTTCGAAAAAAAAAGTAGATAAAAACGGCCCTTAAATTTAGGGGGGAACTCAACGTTCGTCTATGGAACATACAGCAACAGCACTATACAGTAGTAGTACTTGCTGTCCCTCTTTTTTTGCCGGTTGAGTGTAGGGCCGGCTGCCCGCTATACATAGTGCCTGCGAAATCGTGTGGGCACATACGGGATTAACCCTTTGAGGACAAACTGCACCCTGCGTTAAGGGGGCAAACTACTTAGAATTAGACTGGTCTGCCCCAAAAAACGGGACTGCGGTACTAAACGGCCCGAGCAGTGTAGGCCCGTGTCGAGTATTCATTCAGAAAATTACGAATGAAAGAACTGACACCTGCTGCTGTAATTATTGTGGTTAATATCACGGGGGACCATAGTCAACAGGACCTATGGTGTACCTAACAAACTTATATATTCTACCATTTTTACCGACAATACTTGGTCCTATTGGCTATGGTCCCCCGTAATAGGACTCCTTGCGTTGTAGTTCGGACACCCGATTAAACGCCCCCCACTATTCCGTAATAGGAGTATGCTATTGATAGTGCCGGTTGCCGCTCTATAGTGTCGGTATTATTGGCTGGCGCACACCGGCAATATAGCGGCAACCATTGCTGCAAAAATGTTCCGACTTTCTTGAAAATTCGGGTTTTCGTCGCTCGCTTATTTACAGAACACGGGGAAGCAAGAACCGTTGCCACCCCCGATCGATGCCTTTATTCAGCAACATGACACCCACTGCTGTTATCACAAAAAAAAAAGAAGTAGATATATCGGAGGCTCAGCGGAACATCGAGCCTTTGCAACAAAAAGAAGCTCCTTGCTATCTATCTACTCTACAGTAGCTCTTGATACGTGCTTCATCGAAGCATCTTGTTGAGTTTGGTCTCTACCACAGGGGGTCCAAGGTGTGTGCACCACGCGAACGCGCCTCTTCAGAAAGTTAGCCGAACAAGCGTCGACGGACCTGCCCCCGCCCTCCCTCCTCCCCATTCCCCATGCTCTCTCGCCCCGCCCCCCCCTCCCCGCCGCAAAAAAAGAGCAACCTTGCAACCGGGTATACCCCCCCCCCTCCGCCCCCCCGGCCCCCGCCCATCGCCTCTCCTCTTCCTCTCCCACCCCTCTCCCCATGCCTCCAAAACGAGAAACCTCGCACCTGGTCGTCAAGGTGAAGTCGTGCCAGCGCCTCACTAAGACGAATCATAGATTCTAGCTGCCTCACCGTTATACGGTAGGCAGTCTGTCACCGGGGCGTTAGAAACAAGGACATGACCGGAGAGGACACATTAAACACACGTCGCGCGTACAGTATAGCATACCTCATACCAGGTACATTATTGAAGATAGCGGTGGCGAGGAACTGGAGGGGCGGGGGGTGTACTCGATGTCATGCACGGCCGTAATCGTATGACCATAGACCCTCGCATCCCTACAACCTGCCTGCCGTGGGGCAGTTCAAAAACAGATTTACAAGCATCACCAACGCTGACGAAAAGAGACAAGGCAACAACAGCAGCAACGGCAACAGATGCAGCAGCAGCGGCAACAAACACCTAACACCAACACCAACCCCACCCAACACTAACACCAACACTAACGCCAACACCAACACCAACACCAACACCAACACCACCGCCAACACCAACACCAACACCAACACTACTACCACCAACACCAACACCAACAACACCAACACAGCAAAACAACACAAAACCAAACACGAAACACAAAACACAAAACACAAAAAAACACGACTTACCAATGTAACGAGACAAAAAAACACACACGAACACACAAACACACAAACACACAAACCAACCCAGCACCCAGCACCCACCTTGTTCCGGCCGACGCAATCGTTCTGGCGGAGGGCCCGGTAGCACTCAACCATGGTCTGCCTTCCTTCCCGGGTGATGGTCGGGTTCAGCCTCCGCGCGAAGCGAATGTAGCGCTGCATCTGCATCGCCGTGAAAGGGGGGTCCAGAGCCTACAAGGCGAACAGTGGGGAGGGGGGGTTAGGGGGGGGTACTCAGTATCATGCATGGCCGTAGTCGTATGAAGACAGACCCTCGCATCCCTACAATGCCGGGACGGGGCACGTCGTGTTGTCGCCGACCAGGCAGACATTGCTTGCACCAAGGGCCAAGCGCCGTGAGGTGTCCGGCGAGTCGCATGTAGGGTAAGCTGCGTCCTACTAAGAGCCGCTTTTGAGGCGGGCTTTCTTGCATGTGGATGACAGCTTCAGTTGAATGAATGTATCCTCCGGTGTGGTCACTTCCAGAGACGGCAATGGGGGTACTGTGTACTGTAACTGCCTCGTGGGTGTTTCAAGATGAACACTACGTCGTGCGATCATTCCCCTCGTATGGAGTAAAGGCTCTGCACCCCACACCAAATATCTAACTAGATCGCCAACTGTGACCGACCGCCAAAAACGAAGCAAACAAAGGTACCCTGGTTGTCTAGCTCACATCGTGAGCGGCATGTTTCACCGGGTCATTTCCAACGGACGTCAATCCAATGTACAGTACCAGGTATATCATATGCAGAGTGTGGGGGGGGGATGTACTCGATGTCATGCATGGCCGTAGTCGTATGACCACAGACCCTCGGATCCCTGCAAGCACGTTGGGGTCTCGCCGACCAGGCAGACATTGTACGGCATTGCTCGCAGAGGTGTTGGGCATGTCGCATGAAGAGTGGGCTGCATCCTACTGAAGAACCGCTCGCCCACCTCCGCCTTGTTCTGGTGGACTCGGATGATGTGCTGCGCGATGTTGAAGTCGGCCGTTTCATCACACTCGTCCAGCACCACAAAGAACAGGTCGAAACGGCTCATGATCGGCGCGCTGATCTGCTCCCCCACAATTTATGGAGGCGCCAGCGGGGGGGGGGGGAGGGGAGGGTAAGGGGAGAAAAAAGGCGAAGGGGTGAGGGATGGGAGGGGAGGGGAGGAAGGGTAAGGGGCAGAGGGGAGGGAGGGGGGGGGGTGAGGGGGAGGGGGGGGGGGCAAAGGCAAGGGCGGGGGAGAGTTGGGGAGCGGGGGTGGGGGGACGGAGGGGGGGCGGGGGGGGGGACGGGGGGGAAGAGGATGACAGAGAGACGGAGGGGATGACAGAGAGAGGGGGCAAGGGGGCGGGAGGGAGGACGGAGTGAGCGAACCCGCGGCGTTGGTACGCAGGCATGTGTGTCTCTTGCCTGCCCGGTGAGGATCCCCTCCCCCGTTTTCTCGCCGTTTGTCTACTGTGCTACTGCCCTGTACTGTACCGAATACCGTAACGCCGTACCCTACTGTACGCTGCTGCAGTCTACTGTTAATGTATTCTACTGTACACCGATGTGCTCTACTGCAACCTACTCGCAGCACTCGACCACACTCCACGACACCCTCCTGCCACTCTACTGTTGCCCTCTACCGCCCTCTACATCGCTCCACTGTGCTCACGTCTTCTACTGCAGTTGTACACCGATACACTCTACTGCACCCTACTGCTGTACTCTACGACACGCCTCGACACCCTAGTTCCACCCTACTGCCGTACCCTACTGTACCTGCACGTTGGCCTTGAGGGTCTTGGACCGGTCGTAGCGGCCATAGAGCGGGTTCGCCGCGGCGAGGATAGACGTTCGAGCGTTTAGTGTCGCCTGAATGCCGGCTTTGGTGATGGAGATTGTCTGTTGCTCCATGGCCTCGTGGATTGCCACCTGAAAGAGGCGTTTCCGGCGAAGGGAGGGGGCGGGGGGGGGGGGGATGGCTGCACAAGAGAGACACGCGTCATGTAGGTACGCCTAGCGGCACGAAATAGAACAGCAGGAACAGCAACACATAATAGCAGCAACCAAACGCAGCACAAACAAAATCATACACCAAAAAGCAAAACGAAAACGTTGCAAAAAAAAAACACAAATAAAAAAAAAATGGAACTAAAACACAAAACAAAACCACAGGAAAACAAAAAAAGTGCGTAACAATATAAGTTACAGAAAAGCTGCGGAATGCTGTTATTCCAGCCAGAAAAAAACACGTACGGTGCCAGTAAACCTTACGCTTCTATTACGGGGGACCATAGTAAATAGGACCTACGTTACACACAAAAACCTACCTTGTACATATTTACCAATTTTTACTCACAACATTTGGTCCTATTATTTACCAGGTACCTATTTTTACTCACAACATTTGGTCCTATTATTTACCTAGTTTACACAACATTTGGTCCTATTTACTATGGTCCCCCGTAATAGGGCGACATCAGAACAACGGCCGGAGCTAGCAAGTCACCTGGTCTCCGATGTCCATCTTATCGAACTCGTCGATGCAGCATATGCCGTTGTCCGCCAGCATCAGCGCCCCTGCCTCGATGCAGAACTCGCCAGTCTCGTGGTCCTTCATCACTGATGCCGTCAGACCCGCCGCGCTCGACGCCTACATTTCGATTGGTTGATGTGTTGGTTGATTGGTTGGTTGGTTGGTTTGGTTGGTTGGTTGGCTGGCTTTCTGGATGGTTGGTAGAACGGGTTGATTGATTGGTTGGTTTTTTGCTGATTGGGTGGTTGATTGGTTTAATTGCTGGCTCTCATAGATGGTTGGTTGGTCGGTTTTTGTTAATTAGTTGGTTGATTGTTTCGATTTGTTGGTTGGCGTAAGCGAAGAAGACGATTCGACACTCCACTTTTTTTTTCCAAGTCCCAGACGACTATCGAAATCGACTATTAATACCTGGTGAAACAAAACTGAAAAAAACATTATGTAGTTCATTTCTGACAAAAATCTCAACCCGCTACGTATTACTAGTTCGTTTTCAATTCCGACATGGTCGCCAGTGTGGCTGGCTCCGTTTTCTTTTGTTTCCGTGTTAGATGGTTGGTTGGTTAGATGGTTGGTTGAACGGGCTGGTTGGTTGGTTAGTTCGGTTGATTGGTCTGGTTGGTTTGGTTGGTTTGGTTGTGTGGATCGTTGGAAGGTTGATATGTTTGGTTTGGTTGCTTGATTGACCGGTCATTGGTTGCTTGCTTGCCTTGTTGGTTTGTTTGCTTGTTCGCTCGTGGGTCGGTTGGTTGGTTGGTTTGTTCATGAGGCCCATTGAGTGATTGGCTATCAGATTGGTTGAATTGTTACATTGATGGATGAATTGATTCAACGATTGATTCCGTGATTGATTAATTCATTGATCGTTTGCTTCTCCTTTTATTGAAGGCGTAAAACGGGGAGATGGGGGGCAGGGCGAAAGGAAGGGTCAGGAGGAGCAAACGAATGCCACTGTTAACATTTCCAATACTTTTGTTTGGCAAGCCGACCCCACACTGCACGACGTTGGGTGCGCGTCTCCTATTAATAGCCTATTACTGTTGTATGGCTCCGTCGCGCGAAATACAGTAACGTCCGCACGGAAAAAAAAGGAGCGCTATCTACACGATGGAACGCTGAGAGCATTAACCAAACACGTACGGAATTAGTCGGGGGAGGGGGGTGCAGTCATAGTCATGCATGGTCGTGCTGTAGTCGTATGACCATAGGCTCTCGCACTCCTACAATGCAGGGACGGAAGACGCCGGATTTTAACCGACCAGGCCGACATTGCTTGCACCAAGCGCGAAGCGCCGTCACATGTTGGGCGAGTCGCATTAAAGGCGAGCTGCATCCTACTAATAAGAACCGCGTGTGAAGCGGACACTCTTATATTGGATGACAGCGTCGGCTGCATTAGTTTGGGTCCTAGGGGGTTGGGGGTTCACCCTTCCTCGCCAGACAAGAAGAAGCGGAGGGGGCAGAGCAGACAAGCCTCGGCAATACGAGATTGCTCAGCGGCGGCAGATGTGGCCCGGCGGGCCGGTGAAACGGCGCGGTGCGTCTAGCAGAACCGTCTCAACACCAGAAACATAAACCAAGACAAACATACAGCAAAGGGAAACGCGACAGAAATAAGAGAATACGTATACTTCGAAGTATAAGAAACACACGGCTGCTGCTGCAAAAACTCGCGAACTAAAAAAAGCACAAGGTTTGACAGGAGGTTAGCCGACGAGGCCCGTTTCAGGCAAATTCTAGGAAATTTCCGAACGTTCCAGAACGTTTCGAGGGGTCAGGAACGTTCCGAAGGAGCTATACACATAAATAGCGAGCGTTCCTCACCTTCCCGGAGGTGAAGATGGCCCGGGGAAGAAACCCGTGCACGTACTTCAGGAACTGGCTCTTCGCCGTCGAGGGGTCTCCGACGATGCACACGTTGATGTCCCCGCGGAGCTTGATGCCCTCCGCCGTCTGCTTGTGGACGCCGCCCAGGAGCATCAGGAGCACGCCGCGCTTCACCTGTGAGAACCGCACAGCAGATCATGTATGTTCGCGGCGGGGGTCGGTTGGATCGGTCGATTCAGATTCGGTCGATTTTCGGGCGATTCAGGTTCGGTACTTCGCTCAGTTCGGCGGTTTCGGTTTTTAGCGGTTGGGCTGTTCGGTCGGTTCGGCAGTTCAGCCTTAGCGATATTGAGCGGTTCGATCCGGCGGGTCGGTCGATTCGGTGGCCCGGTTTACTACGGTCGCTCGGTCCGTTCCGTTCCGCGGTTTTGGTTCAGCGGTTCGGCGGTTCGGTTGGTTCGGCGGTTTTGTCGTTGTAGCGGTTGGGAAAAATGGTCGGTTCGGCGGTACAGTACGGCAGTTAAGCGATTTGTCGGCCCCATCGTTCCGTTGTGGCTCAGCGAATCAGCGCTTAGCGGGAGGGGATTGTAGGTTGCGTTGGTTCAGGCTGAGCTTTGCGGATCGATGGCAACGATGAGGCGCCATAGGGGTCGATCGCGGCGTGGAGTAAAAACTCCCCTGACGAGGGGATCCTATTGTACAATACAAAGGTCGATCGTCTTATGCAGCCGCCCTCTGGGCAGTGGTTTTCCCTGAGGCAACGGGGCGTGCCGGCCCGTAAAAACAGGGAGGGCGAACCGTCGAGGCGAACATTGAACGTCAAACGTACTGGCACTTATATTATTCGTAGTGCAGCCGTTTCAAGCTGCCTTTACCGGGCCGCAGGAACATGGGGGGCGTTGGTGGCTCATTTTGGTGGCATGCCACGGCGGGGTATGTACTCGGGGTATAAAAAGGGTAACATATTTTATATTTTAGAGGCTTGTTTGAGCGGGTTCTTCGGGCTGCGAGAAACAAACGTTGGCATGATTCGGTGGCACGCTTTAGCGGGATGCTCGGGGCGTGAAGAATCAGCGGTGACATATTCCGGAGGCGTTCCTGGTACCGGGTACCTGGTATGCTTTAGCGAGGTATTCGGGCTGTAAAATGGCGACTTAGGGCGGTGGCTTGTTTCAGCGGAGTAGGTACTCGGGCTGTAAAACGGTGACGCTTTTCGGTGGCGTGTTGTAGCCGGGGGTATATATTCGGGGAGTAACATGTCAAAAGTCGGCCAATCAGCGAGTGAGGCAAGTGAACGAGTGCGGGGTCGGCATGCATCGGTACCTCGGAGTGGCCGAAAACGGTGGGCGCGATGCTGTTGACCATGTCCGTGTAGATGTTGCTGCTGTTCTTCATCTCGAGAATCTCCCGCCCTTCCTCCTCCGTCAGCTCCTCCGCGCCGTCAGCCCCTCCCCCTGCCTGAAAAAAAACGCCGCCACCACCGCAACCGAAAACCTTTTAGGTATATACCGGATAAAAACTAGCCTGCCCTAGCCCTACTGAGCGTGGGTTTGTATAGATGGTTGCTGCTACGTTTCGACTGCGAGAATCGATCACTCGTCCGTGACCAATCAGAGGACGCATCAAAACGTGACCCCGGAGAAGAAAGACGAGCAAAATGTCCAGGCCGCACTTCACTCTCTAGATTTTTGGCGATGAGTCAGTGTAAAAACAACAACTTTCTCATTCGCCGCAGGACAAAAACCACGCGCCAATTGTGCGACAAAATATATTGGTGACCGCTGTTTTGCTGTTTGCGAGGTACAAGAAAGAAATACCTCGTCGGTTTCGTCGCGGATGTTGTAGCCCCCCGACACCTGCTCCGCCGGCAGGACCGAGCTCGCAAGAAACGCCGTCCTATCGCACGGGGCGAAACAAAAAGAGAGTGATGATAGAGAAAGAAAGAAAGAAAGAAAGAAAGAAAGAAAGAAAGAAAGAAAGAAAGAAAGAAAGAAAGAAAGAAAGAAAGAAAGAAAGAAAGAAAGAAAGAAAGAAAGAAAGAAAGAAAGAAAGAAAGAAAGAAAGAAAGAAAGAAAGAAAGAAAGAAAGAAAGAAAGAAAGAAAGAAAGAAAGAAAGAAAGAAAGAAAGAAAGAAAGAAAGAAAGAAAGAAAGAAAGAAAGAAAGAAAGAAAGAAAGAAAGAAAGAAAGAAAGAAAGAAAGAAAGAAAGAAAGAAAGAAAGAAATAAAGAACGACGGTAAAAACATATACCAGGTAAAAATGAAAACGTGGACAAAAAAAAAAACAACGACAAGGACGGCACAAAGAAAAAGCAAGAAGGACGAAGGGTGGTGAAAACAACCAAAAAAAACAACGTGAAAACAACAACGAAACCAAAACGGAACGAAAATATAAGAAACTGACCAAGTTTGGAAACACAAAACAAAAAAAAAGCAAGTAACAACACCACTGACAATAGCGACAACGACTAGCAACTAAAGGACCAAAACAAAAACAAAAACGGGACAGAGATCGGGGCGCGGCGTGCATAGGCGGCCTGTCGAGGAGGGAGCGCGACCCCGCGGGTAGGTGAGGCGAGGGGGGGGGGTGGCGGCGCGATCAAGCAGTGTCTTCCTCGCGCGTCGAACCGATCGTCTACCATGGGCGTCCATACGAGTCGACAAGGGAAAAAAAGGGTCGATGTCTTGCCGCGATAAAAAAAGAAGGCAAGTACCGTCGTGGGGGGAGGGGGGAGAAGGAAAAGCCTGCTATAATATCTGACCCCCGGATCTGAGCTACGACTATTAATAGGAGGGAGAGAGAAAAGAAGGGTGAAAATAATAAATAGGATGGGGAAAAACAGAAACAAAAAACATAGTTCAACAATATACAGACCCCTAGTATGGTCCCCCTTGGGACGGCAACCCGGGAGCAGCAGGATGGGATGAGCCACGCGCGGCGGCAACGGAACGAGTGATACCTACGCAAGCGAAGCACACGCGCATTGGCGGCTCGGCGGCGTCAGGAATTTTTCTCCTCGGCCAACATCTATGAAGCTGGAGCAGCTCAAGAAGCGTGGGGCGTGGGGCATGGGAGCGGAGAATAACGCGCGCAACTCTCCTCTCCTCTCCTCTCCTCTTCCCTTCCCTTCCCTTCCTTAGAGGGAGATCCCTTCCCTTCCCTTCCCTTAGAGGGAGACGAAATAAGCGCCGTCCACCTCGACGTAGAAAAACCTTCGCGCCTTGCGAGTATGATACACACCGACGCAACAATCGCACCCCACCCTCCCTCCCCTCCCACCCTTCCTGCTACGCCCAGAAACAAAAACCAAACAAAAAAACAGGGCGGTACCTGCCCCCCATCCCCCATGCCCCTACCCATAGCCTTTGGTGCAGCCAGCAGGTACCGACGCACGGTAGCAGAACAACCACCCAACCCACCACCATTACCACCACTGCCACCACCATCCCCACAACAACTATCACTATTAGAGAAGATACTTGTCAGTAGCCATCCTATTCGTTACTCGATTACACTCACGTCATCCGGTATACATTTAGGCATTCTAGGTGCAACAGGCAGTTTTCCAGTCTGAGTTATAGTAGGATAGCAGCAGCTGCCTTTTTACACATGTACTACTGTGCATCCGTACGCACAGAATGAAGTCCCAGTGACAAGTAGTGCCATGGATCTACTGCGGTGGTACGCACGTACATGGTCTACGGCAGACAGCACATTTAGTACGTGCTGTCATTGGTAAATAATGGAAAGGGTATCTTCAGTATCCCTCCGAGACCGGTAGCATAGTTTTACTGTAGTTCTGGCTGGACGAACAACATAGGCTACACGGGGGTCATGGATATGTACCCCAAGATATATTGTTTTTCGCAGTAGATCTGGGGGTTCTCTTCGTTGTTTTTATTTTGAACGGAATACAAGGGTATTGCCTCATTTTAGTTTTTTGTTTGACCGAAACGTAAGGGTCGTCCTTTGTCGCGAGCTGCGAGCGCACACGCGCACCGCCCCCCCCCTTTGAGCTCACTCCACTTCTGCTCACCATCATCAGCTTCCAGCTGAGCAAACCAATCAACAATGTGGCTTGGGGTCACCACACCATCCCCTTCTTCTCTCCTATTTTGAAGCTTCACGTACAAGTCACACCTGACAGTGACTACGAGTTTCGCCTCGAACATTTTGACTGTGTATTGTCGGCCATCGCCAATCGAGTCTAGGCGTACACACCAGCTACGAGCTGGTACACACGCCAATCGCCATACCTAATACCAGATTTTACCGCTTATTTGCCTCTTATATGAAAATTGTTTTTTTTTTTCACAGATTCTACCGCCCTTTGCCTTTCAGAATTGTTCGTTTTACAGCACCCATTTCTTTTTACCATTTTACTGCTCTTTGCGATTCAGGATTGCTGTGTTTGTATACGAGTACATCCAGATTTTACAGCCACCTACAGCATACCTATAGGTGAGCTCCTTGACGCCCATCTTCTTGAGCCCGGTAACGCCGGCGTCGGGCCCCTCAGCTCCTCTGCGCCCGGGGGGCTTGCCTCCCACCGTTGCCTCTCCGACCCTCGCTAGCGCGCTCGAATCAGGAACGACAATAAGAGTGCCGGTGAAGACGGTCTGTTGGGGGGGGGGGGGGCGCGGTTGCGAACGCAGGGCGGAGAAGGGGAGGGGACAAGGGGACGGGTGGGGTTCGAGGCGGGAAGAGGAGGTGGGGTTCGAGGCGGGAAGAGGAGGTGGGGTTCGAGGCGGGGAGAGGAGGTGGGGTCACTATGCTTCTGGAAAATTGTTGAGTAACCAGAGCAGGACGAAACACACGGGCAAGAGAGCTATTGTAGGAGGGCTGGGTGGAGCGAGAGGTGGCGGTGGGGGGGTCTGGGGGGGGGGTGGGGGGCTGCGCTGCTGCTAGGCAGTCACTTATCGTTCGGGGGTTCGACGGACCGTCGCAGGGCTTGAATGAGGGGGAGGAGGGGGTGGGGCAAGGAGCGTTCGGCGTACATGATGGGTGGTCGGACCTCACAACAGCGCCTCGTATATGTAAATCAAACAACCCGCACAGTTCGGGACAAAGTGGTAAATAGTACCAGGTATTTAGCATCTTTGTCGGGCGCACCTTGTCCCCGGCCTTCGCTTTCTCGACGGCCTCTCCGCGCAAAACGACGTCGAGGGATCGCGGCATGCTACCGGGAGGAATTTCGTCCGCGTTCTCCTGCACCCTCAGTCGCTGCCAGTCAACGAAAACGCTCCTCTGAAAGGGGAGGGAGGCGGCGGGGAAGGAGGGGCCGGGGGGCGATTTTTGGAGCAACGCTCGAGCAGCGGCGGAAGCATGCGCGATTGCGGTGCAGGTGTTTGCTGCAATCCAGTTTGATTGGGTTATGAAAGTATTTGAAACCGACGAACACGAGGAGCTGATTGGTTAAACAGGTGAATCCGAAGGCGCTACTCGTAGCCAATCGGAAGTTGCTCCGTTTGCGAACCAACCCACAGCGTTACCCAACCCAACAATACCTCTGGTGAAAAACGTCATCTTGGTTCATTTCTCCCACGCCGCAATCGTGTTTAGGGGATTGCTAGCATACCAGGTATACCAGTAGGAAACATAGGAAACAGACTGCAAGATACCAAACCCTACTAAACTCCTCACGAACACCCCACGTAGTGTAGTGACGGATATGGGAGGATAGTCGGGTTCTCGGCACTACACCGATACGTACATAAAACGAAAAACAAGACCGATAGGTCTTCGATCGTCGATATATGTGTAGGTACATCATACGTGTCGTTCAGTACCAGCATTGCAAAACAACGGGGGTGCCAGGGGATGGAGGGAAAAACGCGTTCGACACGATACATATATCAATCCGGGCTGTTCACTGTGCACGTGTCGGGTCGGGTCGGGTCCGGTCAGGTCGGGTCCAGTCGGGTCAAGTCCGGGTTATGTCGGGCTTGGCCGGGTCATGGTGACCTACGATATTTAGAAAACCTGATGACCCGAACCGATACAACCCGACCCGACCCGTGAGATTGTGAAGACATCCTGAACCCGACCCAACGGTCGGGTCATGACCCGAGAAGAGCCCTGGAAAGATCAACATTTTGATAGCTCGCACGTTGAAGCTTTCCATCCATCGGGCAGACCATCGATTCCTTCCTTTCTTCCTTCCTTCCCTCCGTCCCACTACAATAGATAATACATGATCGAGATACATCAGGGTAGATGGATAGACCCTTGATCTGTATGATCTAGCTCATGTCGTGGGGTGGGAGCTGCCCAATCTACACGATCTAGGACAGGTTTCCTGGATTGGATGATCTGTACTATATAGATCCCGCATAGCGTCTCACGGCGGCAGAATAGGGTCTAGATGGTCTAGATGATCTATCTGCAGATAATCCATACGATATATCTGTACATTATCTAGACGATCTATATGTACACTATCTAGACGATCTATCTGTAGATGATCTAGATGATCTTTCTGTAGATAATATGGATGAACTATCTGTAGATGATCTATATATATGTAGATGATCTAGGTATGAAGCTTTCGAGACAACATCCATCACCGATGCGAAAACGCGGATACTTGGGAAACCCACACCAAACGGGAACCATCAACAGGGAGTATGAAGTACACCTACACTGCTATTACAACGGCTCGCTTCCGCCTACCAAAACATGTGATGCTAGAATGGATTAGGCTGCCTGCCCCGAAGCAGGGAGGGAGCTCGCCCGTGATAACCCCACGCGCCGAAGAAACGCGTGCTCAGCGCGACGACAGTCCCTGGAAGTAGCCTAAAAAAATAAGCAACTCGTACGCACATGACCTACTACCTTAGAATAGTACATGATGAAGGTTGCACAAGATAAAAAAGTACTCTAGATGCGTAATGACTGGCCAAATAAGGAGCAAGGAAACAAAAAACACGCTTGCCTGCATGTCCAACTCCCAGTCCCGAGAGTTTTGACAAGCCGGGTTGATGCACTTGGTGGGCTCGGTGTACTGGTATTGCTGCTCCACGTCCGGTGACACCTGCGGACAGGGCGTTCACCACCAAGAGGAAGAGGTAGTCGTGGCGACGGTGGCGGTGGCAGTGCCAGCGGCGGCGGTGGCGCGGCGGGGGAGGGAGCGGGGGGGGAGGGGGAAGGGAGGGAGGGGGTCAGGTCAAGCCTCGTGCCGAACCAGGCCATCCAAGCTCCCGGAAGCAATTTATGTATGATATGCGTGGCGAAGCGCGTAGTGTGCAGTGTTACGATGTTTTATATGATAGCGGTGTCGGTGATCAGCAATCAGATTCTTCAAGTAGACAACCGAGGCGCGGCAAATCAGGGGATGAAATTTATAGACAGCAGAGAGCATATACGGTATATTTTGTTGGTCGTGCTGCTGCGAATCGTGTTACCTTTTGTTTAAGCATTGTTAAAGAAGCGACCGCGTACTGACTGTAGCCCGAGGAGACAAACCCTGTACAGGAAGCATCTCGCTTCTGTACGAAACCCTTGCGAGAGTGAAGACCTCGGCAAGACACAAAAATCGAAGAGAGGGTGGTGTCCGGCGTCCTGTCGCGAACCCACCGAACCAGTAGTGCGCCGGTACGCGACTTCGCCAAGCTTCAATAAACAGCCTATTCATAATAATGGTCCACACACTGCCCTCGCCACAGCTTCGGTGCGAGAACTTTCCAAGGAGATCGGGGCGAGGGTTAGGGTTGTCGTTTAGAGTCACAAGAATGTTTGACACCTCGGACAGATCGTACAGATCATACAGTTGATTCCCACTTCATGATCTAGAGATTTCAAGGCCAATATATCTATTCCCGATCTTGTATGATCTACAGTAGTAGCTCATCATGTTGCCGGGTGGAACCTACAGTAGTATAATCTGCACGATTTAGCACATGTTTCCTGCGTAGGACCTATAGTATAACGGGGGACCATAGCAATCAGGACCCATCATATATACGCACTAAAACCTATATATTTCAGTATTTTTACTAGGCATATTTAGTCCCCCTCTCTCACGACCGCAGGCGAAGAACTACTGCAGATGAACTAGATCATGACCAGTCCGAGCTGTGCACAATGTTTCAATCACTTTGTAGAACCCGGGTCAAGTCGTAAACAACTGGTCCGTCGAGCCAACACAAAACCATGCGACCGACATCACCCGAGAGGAGAGGGTAAAAAACGAAGGACAAAAAAACGCCTCCTTGTCTGGCAGTGCCGAAATATGCACTAAAATTAGCTCCTAGCACCAAACACGGGAGCCGGTTGGGGGTTGGGATATTAAACCCACCGCCCCTTCAAAACGAATGGAGGCGTGTTGCAGTCATGGAGGAGGGCACAACTAGATCGCGCGAGTGGGATACGGAAAAATGACTTATCGGGGGGGGAGGGGCGGAGTGAGGGGGGGGGATGCGGGGGGGGGCAGGGGGGGGGGTCCAGCATTTTCCTTAGACCCTCCTCACCAGGCCACACTTCCGGCAGGTAAACGTTCCCCTCAGAAGCTCCGGGCGCACGTCGGTGGAGCGCGTGACGGTCCCGCTGACACTGACGAGGCGCCCGATGCGGTTTGTCTTGAGCTGACGGACCCGCTCCACCAGGAGCAGGTTGAAAAAGCTCACGTAGAACTGCTTCGGCGCATCCTGCAGTCACCGGGGGGGGGGGGAGAGAGAGGGTCGGAGAGAGAGAGCCAGGTATGCCAGTGTTAGCTTACCCTGTTTGTACATGAAAGGCCCTGCTACAAACTCAAACATGCGCGGTATTTATAGTGCACACAAACTCCTCGCTGCAGCTTCGCTTCGAGAACGTCCCAGGCGTTCGAGGTTGAGGACAGGGCTAGGGATAAGAGTCGACCATATTCCAACTATTTCACGCACCTCGACAGATCATCTACAGATCATACAGATCATTCCCGCTTGATGATATACCTCTTTCAGGTCAGACAGATCCGTGACAGGCATAATCTACAGGAGCTCAGGTTGCATGATGTGAGTAAAAAAATCTGCACGATCTACTGTAGCACATGCTTCCTGGGTTGGATACGTACCACGCAGATCTTGCACAGCACCTCAGAACGGCAGGCTAGGATC
The DNA here is from genome assembly GCA_031213475.1 of Nereocystis luetkeana. Classification (NCBI taxonomy): domain Eukaryota; class Phaeophyceae; order Laminariales; family Laminariaceae; genus Nereocystis; species Nereocystis luetkeana. The sequence continues at coordinate 7,731 of JARUPZ010001136.1, read as the reverse complement.
TATATGATCTATATGATCTATCTGTAGGTGTCTGTAGATTTCCTAGATGATCTATCAGTAGATGACCTAGATGATCTATCTGAAGATAACCTAGATGGTCTATCTATATGACCTAGATGATATATCTGTAGATGACCTAGATGATCTTCTGTAGATGATCTATTAATAGACGATAATATCTGTAGATGATCTAGATGATAAATCTGTAGATGATCTAGATAATATATCTGTAGATGATCTATCTGTCCGACGAGTGACCGATTCAGTCGAAGCTAAGAAAAGAAGTACACACGGGTCAGCTGGGCCAAGTCGCACACACGGTTCGGAGATAAGCCGGATCCTCCGGTAGTATTAATAGTACGTGCTTCTCCTACACGTACAGCAGCCGGGCCGCGAGCTATAACGGAACTACTGCTACTACTACTGCACACCAGGTATAGCTCTAAGCGTGTATAGCTCTAAGCGTGTATAGCTCTAAGCGTGGGCCAGATACGTGGCACCACCAATAACTAGTCACTTCGCTAGGCTGTTTAGTAGCTGGGATATTCTATCTACCTCTACTGCTGTACTTTCGCACCGCTTCAAGGGCACAAGACGCGCGGGTTCTCATTCCGGTTCCGGACGAGATCCGCCGCAGCCAGCTATCACACGAGAGATAGTAGTTGCACTTGGAGGCATGCAGCGGGTTGCCCAACGCGTACATAGTGTTGGATAAATCGTATCGGAATATCGAAGGCGTTCTGCCCTCCATCCCCTGGCTTCCCCGTGTTTCGTACGCTGACACCGAACGAAAGCAAGCGTCCATGGACCGACATCAAATATCGAAATCGTTTTATCATCGTTTTTTTTGTTCATCCTCCGTATTGTTATCTTACTTGCGTACGCCCGAGAAACACGCCATACTATGGTACGGAAACCCGCTAGATGCGTTTCGGGAGGAGATACAAGAGAGGAGAGCCAGTGTACTGCTGCAACCCACGATACTGGTTGATTTCGACAACAGACAGTATAATCGCTACTGACTGAGCCAGCCAGTGCCCAGCCCTAGGTTATCCCTTTTAGAACCGCAGTCCCGTTTCGGGGACAATCCACTTCAAGGCTAAGTAGTTAGTCACCAAAACGGGACTGCAGTCCTAAAAGGGTGAATCCCTTTGGGACTGCACTACAGCAGTTGTGGGGACGAAACACTTGGTAGATTTAGAGCCAGATTTTGGTTTCTGAAGAGAGCAGCAGTAAAAGGGTTACAACTAACCTGATCGTCGGCGTCATTGGCGTACTGGGGGTGCTCCTCCTGCACCAACCGGGCAAGGGCTTTGTTCATGAACGGCATGAACCGCAGGTACTCCAACTCGATGGCCTCTCCGAGCTCTTGGTCGTACTGCGCCGGGGGGGGGGGGGGCAAGGAGGGGGATTCGAAGTTCATACCTGTACCTCGTATTATACATGCCTCGTGATTGCGTCCAAGACGACCGCCCCCCCCTCTGGTACATTTCATATGCCTGGTACAATGGAGCTTACCAGGTACCTGGTACGTGGTAGAGCGCAACTCTGTCTGCTACCCTGCTGTAACATGCTGAGCTATGACGCCCTCAATGCAACTGTATATGCGGATGGTACCGGCATCAGAGGCATCACGACAACATTGCACGAAAATAGTACGACAGCAGCAGCAGCAGCATGCATGCATCACATTGCAGAGAGCGTGTTTCGTCAAAACCGTGGAGAGTGCGGTCTCGTCGTGCCAGGTTCATACTATTTAATACCAGGTACTGGTACCGGTACAGGTACTGGTACCGGTATACTTTACCCGGTTTTACGCAAAACTGCTCGCGAATACTGAACGCTGATGAACGAAAAACTGGTGTGCTTGTTGGGGGGACGACCATACTTTTTACAGGCAATTCGTGTGCGATCTCCTCTCCCACCCTCGGTCCAGCGGTGACAGGCGTCGAAGCGTCGACGCTACAAGTACGTCAACCGCGCCCAAAGTCGCGTCTCCGATCGCAACAGCTCGAACGAGAAAAGAACGCTCAATCCTCGCGATATGGACTGGCGACGTGCAACCTCAAAATAGTACGAGGGAAAGCACCACTCGTGACGCCCGGAAAAAGCGGAAAACAGAAAGAGCACTAGCACGGCAAACTACAACGGAGGCATGCCTGCGCGATGTTGAGGCCAGCCGCCTAACGTATCCTCACCGCGAAGACATGCTGCACGTCCACGTACACGGTGTTCTTGTCGTTTTGAACCATGGCCGCGATTTGCGCCAAGTAGTCCCGGTACAGCTGGACACCATCCGTGCCGTCGGTTGTGCCCTCCGCAGACGACGTGAACTTCGCCAAGAAGTCATAGAAGCGATTTAGCACGATTTCTCCCCCCTCGTCCACGTTCTGCGAGGGCGGTGCGTTGGCGCCCGACATGTCTAGCAAGTTCGCTCCGAGAGCTGTAGGTGTTTCCGGCGATGTCTGCTCTTCTTCAAAATTTGAAAAATGTTTTCATAGCCAATCTTGAGGCATGTACGTAGGGGGGTGAGGGGTGAGGGGATTCAAGATTCGTAACGTTCGTGTAACGGTTGGTCGAAGCCAGGTTGAGTGTGGCACTGTGGCACTGCTGCTGTGCCCTGTATCCTGTGGCATTAGGGCGGCACTGCACCGCCAGCGGACTTCGGTCTTTAAGCATAGCGTAGAGTTAGCGTATCTAGCATTCCTCAGGGCAAAGAGCCTTGGCAGCAATAATAATATCGTGTACTCATACAGGAAGGACCGCGATCTGCGATCCTTACCAACAAAAAAAAACGACCACGACGATACGACGACGGCGAAGAAAACTGAAACAGATCTACCGGATCTTATGCACTACCAGGTATTATTTTTGTGATTGAAAACGAAAGGAAGTCGGATTTTTCACCGGCAACAAATCCCACCATACACATCCATTGTTATATCGTTATTCGATGTGCCGTGATTTTGGTTTTATTTCAACGGGGAATTAAAAAAAGGGCGAATAAATGCCAAACCCCGTTATTATTGTACTCGTACCTGATCCGTTTGAGCCAAAATCAGGTAATACCAAAACCAAGTATAAAACGCGCGCCACGAGCGATGTTCTGTCCATGAGAGTCCGGTAAAAAAGGATGCGCGGCACGCTCAGTCCGCAGCCAGAACATTAGGTTATAAGTCGGGGAACCTTCTGTGTGACAACGTCCCGGTCGGGAACATCACATTCTGTTATAGTTGGGAATCTTCTGTGGGACAACATCCAGATAGCCTGTATCTGCATACAGGTTGTTTTTTGTCAACGTCTGGGCTGAGTTGTGTCCCCGACGATGCCCTCCTTACTCACTTGAGTTATCTCCCTTCCTCTAAACTCACTTGAGGAGCACAAATTAATACCTGGTAAGAAGTTCGTGATCTACAAGCAGCGTGCTCTACCCAGCACCGACATCCCTGTGCCCCTTACCAGCTTGTATCTCTGCACCCCCCTTTTCACATTTGGCGTCGTCGGCAGGACTGGGCACCGCTGAGCCACTATAGTATCCAATATGGACACACTTGCCTTGCCGTCGAACTACTTCAAGCGTTTTTTTTTTTGGCTGGAGTAAATACACCGGATGACCAGTAACGGAGAACGGGATAGTTTTTTTTTCAAACTTCAAGAGGATCGTCGTTTATCCTGTCTTCAAGGCAGGAAGGACGTTGCAACGAAAATACTTATCGATAAGTTAGGGCCGTTCCTAATGTACGAACAAAACTCACGATCAGTTACTTTTTGGCTTGATAACATCTCACGATTCGTGAAATTTTAGTTATAATGATAAAAACTGGGAAATCACGTTTTGCGCCACGTTTTGTGACATTTTCAAATTAATTGTAAAAAAGCCAATAGATAAATCCCAACGGTCTTTACGGATGAGGCCAATTCTCGTAGGTGGGGCACGGCCAGGCCGGGCCGGGCCGACCGCGCCAAGCCCGGCCCGTAATATATTAAAATCAAGGGCCGAACCCTGACCCGGCCGGCGAGGTTCCAACCTCACCCGCCGTCGGCCAGGCCCGGTCCGCGATCTTCCAACCTCACAGGTTGTCGGTCGGCCTGGCCCGTGAGATTCTCAGATCATTTTCGCTTCCTCTTCGAGTTGTGGCTCCTCCTCCTCCTCCTCGACGTTTCAAGGCCACAACTTGCTCGTTCGCCCGCGCCCAGCGGTGTCTTAGGGCAGCTGGCCGGTGTCCACCATCGGCGTGCGAAGAAGAGTCTGCCATGCTCCAATACCGGCCTTCGGAAACGTTGGTGCGCGTGGGTTGCGTAGTGTCTTGATCAGGCGTATTTCTAGCCACTACAAAAAGCTACGAATCGTGGTTTCATTTTTTTCGAGGAAAAGCTAAAACAAATGGCGTAATGAATCGAGAATTGTGACAAACACAGTCACGATTCATGACAGAAACCTCACGAATCGTTTTTTTTGCGTCCGTTGGGAGTGGCCCTGAAAAATGATGGACTTGGGGCGAGAATTTGTACTGAAACAATCATCGCAGATCAGAGCAACTGGAGCGTTCCTGCAGGCACAACCCCACACTTACTCGCCTCGTCTGTATCTGAAATTCTTACAACACGAGCGCCACTTCCGAGTGAACAAAGACAGACACGCATATTTCAACACCATCAATTATGCTCGAAATCGTCTGTAACAATGACTCTGCCTTAATTTCTGCAGCCCGCCATCGGCCGGCAACTTTTAAGTCTGCAACAAGCTCCTCCCACTACAGGAACATAGCCTGACAGTCTTGTATACTAGATTGTTATTTTTCTCGATGAAATGCATTCGAGCGTTGTTCTCAGTTTGCGCGTCTTCTTTTTTGTGAAGTCGCAGTTGGAGTTGGTGCGAGTGTGGAAAGAGACCAGTCGGCACCAGCACAGACGGCACCCCAGCAGGCGAGGTTTGGCTTAGACTGAGCGTCTGTGTTTTTTTCTAGGAAAACCAAGAACAAAAGGCACGCGCTTCGCGCTCGCGCGCCTCACTGTCAAATAAGATTACTATATTACGGGACAGAGTGTTATGCCAGCACAGCAGTACGATAGCACGGCGGTAGCAGGACGCCCCACTTTGTAAGCCATCAATAGGTTGTGGTTTGCCTGGTCCATACGGCGGTAGTGTTTACGGGAAAGCTCGTCTGCCGATATCTGTATATCGCTGAATGTCTCCCCTTGCCTCTAAGAAAAGCCCACGGCTCACGGCTCCGGTTCCGAGCGACAATGGAAGCCGGAAGCCTGTCCGCCCCTACGGACGGAAAAACACCTCCTGTTACGAAGCATGCTATTATAGCGTCAAGCAGAGTCCAGGCGGTGGTGGATCAGTAGGTACAGCTTGCAAGAAATAGTATGTTGAGTATTGAGCAGGTATTTATTTTCTGAAATCGGGGAGACAAAATACACGACGACGGTAGCAAAGTGGTCGACTGACGATTAGAGACAGAACATACATGTCTGTACCACACAGAGGATTGGAAAGTAAAAGCGATTTATTTTTCTTCTTGATGCGAATTAGACTTTTTCGTGCTGCTATTAATAGGAATAAGTAGTCATGATGCACCAGACTCTTTCGCAGCCTACTATTACGGGGGACCATAGTAAATAGGACCAATTTGTTGTTAATAAAAATAGGTACATACGTAGGTTTTGGGGTGTACCGTAGGTCCTATTTACTGTGTATAGTCCCCCGTAATATTGTATTTGAAGAGTGTGGGAATGACGAAAGTGATAGATCTACTGTGTCACACAGCAAGCAGTGGTCTGCCGCGGGGTTTCTCGACATGCACCAGGTATTACGCTTGTACGCACGACGGTTACAAAGTTATCAACACTATCCTCGTGGTCGTACTATCATACGAATCGAATATGTACTTTATTTGGGTAATGATTAATAAGAAAAAACATCCATCGAGTCTACACAGATTGACATACATACCCAAAAAGTTTATTTCGACAGAGACACAGCCCACGGCTAACCCGCTCGGTGGCGGGCAAGATCAACTAGTAGTATAAGTAACGGGCCGCGAAATAGTCAGAGAGCTGTCACGACGCTCTCTGTTGTTGTTGGCCAAATGAAAAACATGTCGGTTGTTTTAATTACAACAAGTTAAACAACAGATTGACAAGAGAGAATACCGGAAAATGACACGAGCATCGCAACATGAAAGCGAAGTAAAAACAGCGGGGTTACCATAGAGATAAAATATTTGAGATCCCCAACAAGCGGTCCGAGAGCTGGAAACAAGCGAAGTAAAAACAGCGGGGGTATTTTATAATATTTGAGATCCCCAACAAGCGGTCCGAGAGCTGGAAACAAGCGAAGTAAAAACAGCGGGGATATTTTATAGAGATAAAATATTTGAGATCCCCAACAAGCGGTCCGAGAGTTGACGACGCTTTGTTGGCCAATGAAAAACATGTTGTGGGTTGTTACACATTCGACAGATTGACATGTATTTTCAACTGCCGGGTTATTATTTGCGAGTACCGAAACATACGAATAGGATCGCAAAGTACAAATAAAGGCGAAAAGTAGAAAGTAATCCACTGCTGTTGTAAAAGACCTATAGTATGCAATTTTTTTGCCTTTCGAGACGGATACAGCAGCAATAGTACTCATGGATAACTTTGCTGTATCACAAAAAGTAATCCACTCATGTTGTTGTACTGTAAAAAACCTGCTATACGATTAGTATGTGAATGGAAACGCGAAGTACACAAAAGTTCTTTATTTCAGCTCGTGCGACGATAGATGATAGACGCTCGATCTCGACAGAGACTCAGCCCACGGCCAACCCGCTTGGTGGCGGGCAAGATCAACTAGTATCGATGACGGGCTCGAAGAAATGAGGTGGATGTATGCTCTAGGGGGCAAGAGCTTGCCGGCGGCGTCCTACGGTATCCTCCCAAACCTGAAAGAAAGCCATTTTTTTCCCATTCGAGACGGATATAGCAGTAGTACTCGTAGTAATGTTCTTCATTTATTTTGTGCACACCAGCGGCCAATGCGCTGCACTGAGCGTAGGACCCGAGCGTCTGAGCCAACTCTGACTGCCTTTCTTTGGTCTGGTGAACAGCAGTGCTCGACCTACAAACTCAGTATTCGTCGCCACCCTTGCACAACAACACGGCACTATAGCAGTAGCAGGTACCTGGTCTGGTGTATAGACGTCTCCCCAACTCTGACTGCCTTACACGGTATGGGATATGGGATATGTTGGTGGTATGGTATATGGGAACATGGGATATGCTGGTGGTGTGGTATATGGGGATATGGGAAAACCACCGTATGTGGTATGGTATGTGTTGACGATATGGTAAGGGAAAAACACAGTATATGGTATGGTACGTTTGCGGTATGGTACCATGGTACGATGTCGTGGATGTATTATATGGCTATATTTTCCTGGTGATAAGGTATGTTCAGTATATAAGGTCCGTAAGGGTCGAATACGTCGTACAAATATCATCTGTAACGAGCTTATATATCGGCCATTGGAAAGTGTTCGAAAATATAAGCCTTGCGAACAGGCAGGCAGACAGACAGACAGAGAGACAGATTTGCATTTACCAAAACAGAGACTCTGTTCTACAAACTGAGAACTACAAGACTATCGATTCCAGCACGAAATTTCGTTGGATCTTTTTTTTTCAGGTGGTCGGGGGGCATAATAACCGCGTTCCGGTACGAAAACGATTTACTGTCAA
>JARUPZ010001135.1:0-24119 GCA_031213475.1 Nereocystis luetkeana | reverse complement strand
CGCGTACAGCAACACCGGGTTCGCGTCAAGGAGAGATATTATGATGAACGACACAGAAACATAGAACGAAACCGCCGTGCGTCATGAAAAATGAACTTCCGGGCGCAACGTCCCTAGTTTTCGGTATATAATATTTATGTATGTATGTGTAATATGATTCCAGAAATGGAAGTTCATTCGCGTTAAATTGGGTTGCATTCAAAATGCGAATATGCAAGTGGAGACAGGAACTACTCCTCTTATCTTGTACACGTACGACCAGTATTTTCAAACGCCTCTTGCTTTCGGTGCGTCTAAAATGCGCTGGTGTCATACCTGATAGAGCCTTGACTTTTGTACACAGAGTAGAATCGCCGACGTTGAACACAAGAGATCGTTGCGGTAGGTACATTTAATAGTATTCCGGGGGACCATAGTTAATAGGACCAAATATTGTTAGTAAAAATGGTTAAATGTATAGTTTTTTATGTTTGCCATAGGTCCTATTAACTATGGTCCCCCGTAATAGTAGCTACGACACGTACGTGCATGCAAACTTACATGCACGCAAGACGACATTGTTTGGAATTGCTGTGCAAGGAAGTGGTGCCTGATCAATCAAGCTGTATCTCTCCCTCCAACGAGACTGGCATTGAATGTGCTGTCGTCGTCCAACTATCCGATCACTGCGTCCTCGAACGAATAAATTATCAAGCGACTCGTACAAGGTCGCCGTGGTGGTGCCGCTACCCACGCAATATAGCTGATACCTGGTATAATTTATCGTCCATTGTTGTTGTCGTAGAAAAGCGCCCTGTTCTTGCGTTCGGTAACTTTGTTGTAACCCGTCCCGTCCGTTCTGTTGGTAGACGCAGCGCGTCCGCAACGACACACATTTCCCCACCACGATGGTGACAGACACCACTAGAAACATTTTATAGGAGTATCTTCATCAATACGAGGAGCAAGGAGAGTCTTTTTATGGGCTTGATGGCGCTGAGCATAGGGGACTCGTTTCGGGTAGCCTGAAGCGCCCGACGTACTAAAACAGCATTACTACGCCGTACGCCGTCCTTGGGGTCATACAAATGGCGGCAGTTACAACTGTCCTGTTTCGCGATGTCCTAGCGACAGCGATACAGCAATATTACCTCAAGCTACCACGTACACTACTGCTGTAGCTCCCACGGCGTCGTTGACTAGCGCCGCCCTTTTCACGCAGAAAAATACCTGGTATTTGTTTTTTAAACAGAACCTGCGAAATCGAAAATTTACTCGGAACTATGTTATTTTTTGCCGCCTAGTCGAGATTGACTGTTAAATACTGTAGATGAACAATGGTCCGCGGTTACTCCGTTCTTTCCGCGAACGAATTTATTTATGTGAACTACTTGTAGTGCGCACTGTGAAAAAATTTGTATATATACGTTTTTTTTACATCCTTATTAACCAAAACGGCACTGTAGTATTTTAGCAACAAGAGCAGTAGTAGCAGGGGTAGCATCGTTCGAGCATGGCAATTGGAGAACAGCACGTACATATAGATGACGGAACGGGTAAATTTCCCAGGCGTGGCAATGTCGCAATAACTGCTTTCCTCTCTCCTGTATCTCTGTGGCGAAGTGTTCATTCTCGGCCCTCAGCACCACTTCTCGAAAGTGCGTGAGCGATTCACTGAACATTTCCATGCCTGGTGCCAGGGCATTTAATGCACAATAATATTAATGGCAGCATATTCACCCCTTTACAGCTAATAACTGTTGTACGTGCCCGTTGTGAGGACTAACAAATACCTACCTGATGATGCACATGGATATTTTACAAAATTGAACTATCAACAATATGAAAAGTAAGGAGTAAATAAAAAGTGGGTTGTTGTAGGCTATCCGATACATTTCGTATCATCAGCAGTGTTCGTGGGGATAAATATTATTAACGTGCCTAATGGGGGTGGGTTTGTTTGTCAACATTAACTCTAGCCGTAGACAACCACACTCCGTTGTGCCCCGCGTGCATCACAGCGAGTACGCGTAGAAAAAGCATATTCACTCGTACATAGCGAAGACAGAACAAGAGCCCAAACACATCCTGACTGTTCATCGAGTTACCCAACGTACCTTCTTCAAGAGCTCGAGGATCTTCCGCGCTTGCCTCAAGGTGATGCATGAGACACGTATTATTGTACATACATGCATACATACATGTATTTTGCACCAGGTATACGCCATGGAAATACTGGTGTAGTTAAGAAAACGTTGAGATCGAACAGGGGTCGATGCGATCGATATTTATTTAGCGCTCGTTTACTCGAAAACGGCAAGAGGGTCCTACCGCAGTCGGATAAGCATTCTCGGAAGGCTCTCGACCAGAACTTTCCGAAAACACCTCTCTCGCTCGCCGGTATTGGCAAAACTCCGGTCCTGAAAAAAAACGAGCGCAGCCGAAAAACGATCGCACACCTGTGCTAACTCCCAACGCCTTCGACAGTACCAGTATGTACCTGGTACGGTAACAACGCGTGCACTCGACATCGAAGTAACAGCCTCCAACGATTCCAATACGTATAATACGCACACATGTGTGTGATACGTGTTCGACTTGCGGTTGGAAAATAATTTGCGTTGAGTCCGGTCGTATATGTGTGTGTTCTTCACATTATTAACCCGTCCTTTCTTCCCGTCGACATCCATCACAACCAGTGTCCGTGTCGATTCTTCAATCCTGCTATTTAATTAGAGAGGTACGTACAGCCGCTAGCGGTGCTACTCTTGTCCCAGGAATGCGAGTACTCCTATCTATGCGTAAACCACACATCGGTATTCCAGTACTGAGTGATATAGCCACAATCGGCTGTTCCTGCAGCGTAAGTACGTACCAGGGTAGTCGTCTGTGTTTGTCTCCTCCCCTCCAGAACAGCACACTTATTGAGGGAACCAACCACTTGGAATGGAGTACAAGCTTAGGTTCCTGTTCACGGCAGTAGTAGTAGTAGTAGTAGTAGTAGTAGTAGTAGTAGTAGTAGTAGTAGTAGTAGTAGTAGTAGTAGTAGTAGTAGTAGTAGTAGTAGTAGTAGTAGTAGTAGTAGTAGTAGTAGTAGTAGTAGTAGTAGTAGTAGTAGTAGTAGTAGTAGTAGTAGTAGTAGTAGTAGTAGTAGTAGTAGTAGTAGTAGTAGTAGTAGTAGTAGTAGTAGTAGTAGTAGTAGTAGTAGTAGTAGTAGTAGTAGTAGTAGTAGTAGTAGTAGTAGTAGTAGTAGTAGTAGTAGTAGTAGTAGTAGTAGTAGTAGTAGTAGTAGTAGTAGTAGTAGTAGTAGTAGTAGTAGTAGTAGTAGTAGTAGTAGTAGTAGTAGTAGTAGTAGTAGTAGTAGTAGTAGTAGTAGTAGTAGTAGTAGTAGTAGTAGTAGTAGTAGTAGTAGTAGTAGTAGTAGTAGTAGTAGTAGTAGTAGTAATAATAGTAGTAGTAGTAGTAGTAGTAGTAGTAGTAGTAGTAGTAGTAGTAGTAGTAGTAGTAGTAGTAGTAGTAGTAGTAGTAGTAGTAGTAGTAGTAGTAGTAGTAGTAGTAGTAGTAGTCGTAGTAGTAGTAGTCGTAGTAGTAGTAGTAGTAGTAGTAGTAGTAGTAGTAGTAGTAGTAGTAGTAGTAGTAGTAGTAGTAGTAGTAGTAGTAGTAGTAGTAGTAGTAGTAGTAGTAGTAGTAGTAGTAGTAGTAGTAGTAGTAGTAGTAGTAGTAGTAGTAGTAGTAGTAGTAGTAGTAGTAGTAGTAGTAGTAGTAGTAGTAGTAGTAGTAGTAGCAAAGGGGTATTGAATCGTTCTTCCCCTCGTCGACATCCAGCGGCCGTACGGTATGGTACCAGGTGGTACAAGTATGAAGGTTATGGAGTAATAGCTGGGTTCGATATTTGTCGTGTTCACCGTGTCTTCTACGGTAGACACCGCAACTAATTGGAACTAATTGGGGTTCGTCACCTCTTAGGGTCATTCTTATCGGAGAGCTTTTTTTCCAAATTTTCGACATTTTTTTCGCGCAATTTTTCGATCTTCCATATTTTCCTAGTTTTTTTTCTCAACTATTGCAATGTTAACGAACTTGATATTTTTGGTTCTGGCGAATTTCACGAATCATAGTGACAGAACGCCTCCGTATATTGATACACATCTCCAATTTTAACTACTACTGATGTTGTTGCAAGCTACTGGTACCAGATATTGGAGGTACTACTACTGCTGTTGTTGTAGATTTCATGGGTGAAGTGACGATGGAGCTAAGAATGTAGACTCGAGGCCAAATACGATAAGCAGCACACCCACTGCCACAGATGCCCTTGAGCCTTGAGTCAGTGCCGGGCACTGCCTTTCTGCTTTATCAGCAATAACAACATCGACGGCGTGCATCGCATCGTGCAGCTCAAATAGGCGTGAATTCATGACAGTGGAAACAATGGCGTAGTACCCCCCCTCTCTGCATGCCGTTGGTACGCCTCGCCTCCCCCCTCTGTCGTCCGGCCAGCACCGGTTACTGCATTCCTGTACTGCTGTATCAGCAACACCCCAATCTTGTGGCGTGCATTGCGTCGTGTACACAATCAATAAGCGTCGTAGGCGTAGCTCGGGTCGTGATCAAAGGTCGTACTATCTATCGAGAGAAAAAGCAATACTTAACGGACTAACTCGAAGACAACCGGTCGTGAAAAACAACAAGCGGGGCATCGCGCTCTCCTGTGGCGTGTGTAGTATGTGTTGTATATACCAGGTAGGTATTGATTTGTCATATGATACCTGGTTTCAGATGCCACGTATATCGACAGTGCATCTAAACTCGTGAATTGACTTCCTCCATGCGATGCAAGGGGGATATTCAAGACAGTTAGTTTACGATGCCGCACAGTTAGTGGGCGCACAGTTAGTGGGCGCACAGTTAGTGGGCGTGATCTGCCTACTCTTATGAGTTCAGCATAGGAGCGCAGGGGGTTGTTGCCTCGAAAACATACTGTACGCATTGTGTAATGTGTACATTGGTTCAGTCACGCAGTGCTGCGAGACATCGAGAGCTAGCTCGCCCCATAATCGCTACGGAACGCGCCAATCAACACCAATAATAGGGTGCGGTGTTTAGCTTTCAGCCAACCAGTCAGGCTCGTTCGTGGGAGTGTACACGTGGTACATATTTACGTGCAAACTAAAACTATTTATTATCATAAACCCACGTCAGAAAACACGCCCTATCGGACGAATCCACGAGCTGGTTCTCTCTACAACGGTTACAGCGTAAACGCCGAGCGACACGCGTCTACGGAAAGATCACCACAAGATTTTTCTAAAATTCCATTTTTCGTTGCATGTGTCCCCCCATGTTTTGGAGGAAGTCGACTCTGAAACTCATCCCTGGGTGTGTGTGTTATCTTGTCACACGTGTGTTATTCGGTAGTATTATTGCCAGAAGTGCACGTATTTGTACGTATTACGTATACTGCACCTGGAACGTGGGCACAAGCTTTTTAAGCATTGGCTTGTGCCTGCGTTTGTCAAGGTCTACTGGATGATGTTATTGGTCAACGCGGTTCTGTTGCATGTATGGCAGTGTCCCGTGTTCACTCGATGCTTGAAGGCCGCTTGCGGGTCGGTAGCTTATGTGAAATATATCAGGTGCTTTATAGGCATATATACGTTTGCCTCGATGCCACGTGATTCGTCGTAGCCCTGCTGTAGAGGACTGCCCTCAGGACCTAGGTGTGGCTAATGGACGTTACGGCGTACCTGGTGCACGATTTCAATCCCCGACTGTCATTCTAACCAACAGGAGCGAACCTCACGCCGGTCCTTCTTTCATTCTACCACAGGTCTCTAAGGTGAAGCAAACTGCATTCAAACCCATCAGCGCCAACGTTGATGTCGACCTGGACAGCTTCAAGCAGCCCTTGCTCAGATATCTGGCCCACTACTTCCTACAAATTCCAATGTGGGTAGTGGTATGATGTATGTTTGTGTGTAGAAGAGATTTCGAGCACGTACGTGTTGACATATTACGTTAGTGTGGCGTGCTTGTTGGGTGTGCTACGGTGACGTGCGCCTTGGCTGTAGCTTTAGATCGGGGGCCTTGTTGGGCTTTCGTTCACATTCGCGTTGGGTCGTTGTTTCTGCTTGCAGTGATTAGGATATGTTTTGCCCGTCATTGGTTTAGGTTGCTGGATCGACGTTCAAATCTTGCCTTCCACGTCTGACGCGTACATTTGACGAGCGTTAGCGACGTACTGATATGATAGGCGGGGCTGACCGTTCCCTTCAAAAAGCGGTAGATACTACGGTATTCACACGATCAGCCTATCGGCTATCGATGTTTAAGCGGCAATCGTTTCGTTTGGCATCCTTCTCTCCAGAAGAAGGAACGGATTGTTGTTTTCGAGGGCAGCTTTGTGGGCGTGCGTAGCTCCGCATGTACACGGCCGTCGTTGCACAAGACGCGAAAAATAGCGACACCGTCGAACACAACACGAACCACCAACCTCCTGACCAGGTCACCCACCCCCCACTCTGCTCGTGCTGCCGGTGTCAGGTACTTCATCAAGTTCCCCTTTGCAGTTTTACTGGGCATTTGGAGCGCCCTCTTCTGGCGTACGCCCACGACAGAAGATGTCGTGGCGTTTATCGAAGGCACCAGTCTTGTCACCGTTCTTCGCCGAGATCGGGCATCCGAGCGCGCTGCACTCTCTGTGCGACAATCCAACGGCGAAAAACAGCGTTCGTGCGAGGAGCATCACTACTACATTCGCGTCGACGAGTGCATGCTGGAACACGTTTCTCGTGAACGTGGCAGCAGGTACGATGAAGGGGTAGTCACCCCCATCAAAGCGTGGAGCATGAAGTACACCAAGACCAGATGCGGTGGCCCCGACGAAAAATGGGCGATAAAGATTACGTCGTTTCTTGTCAACGGACAGCCGGTTATCGACCCCGAATGCCAGGTGTCTTTCCTTCACTTCTACTGGACAACGGCTGCTCACACCAAATGCCACGCGCTCGGCAACGCCCTGGTCGAGCGTATTGTGTCGGACGACAGCCTGAAAACAAAGCTAATGGAGTCGACGTGGACTACAACTTGGCTGCACCATGGGCTCCTTCACGGAACCCTGGGGCCTCTGACGACCACCAGGTATGCATACATGGAGCAATTTTAAAGCGTGCGGCCCATAACTCGTTATTCCCTATGATTCGTGTCAAAGCCTCGAGTCCCTCAGCCCAATGGTGAAGAGCCAATGCATGGTCGATCCTCAAGCAAACGTTAGGTGCTCGGAATGTGGATTTCCTGACGAGGTGTTTTTCCACCTGGCGAAACGAAACTATTTCCTGCAGCGTTTCCGGCTGTTGCTGGTGTATTTTGTCGAGCCCATACTTTTACGAGTGCTGGTGATACGCATGTTATGGTGCGCTCTCCTATTGCGGGTAGATAGTTCAGGCTGTTAACATGTTGTCCTTGACGAGGAGGAACAGGCGCCCCACGGTAGAGGTTCACCCTAATTTTTCTGAGATTCCTACCCCCGACCCGTTCTACGATGGAGGTGGCACATTCCCGCCCTTTTGTTTCTGAAAGACGGGGTTTCTTGAACCTAAATCGTCGGAATGCCAATCTTGATTTCGGACAAAACGTTTTGTAGACTCAGGCCATGGGATTATTCGCCGCGATTCAATTTGATTTTTGCATTTAGTCAGTTTTCGGGTGAGGTATGGAGCTCCTCAAGTGAGGAGCCTCAGAAAATGTAGGGTGAACCTCTATCGTAGAACGCCTCCCACCCCCCCCAAGGTAGAATGTGGAATTGAAAAGGGGGCAAACATAAGAACATGACTGCAGCTTAGGATGTGTGGAGAGCGCACCT
The DNA here is from genome assembly GCA_031213475.1 of Nereocystis luetkeana. Classification (NCBI taxonomy): domain Eukaryota; class Phaeophyceae; order Laminariales; family Laminariaceae; genus Nereocystis; species Nereocystis luetkeana. The sequence goes on along the minus strand of JARUPZ010001135.1, from coordinate 16,279 downwards.
TCAGTACTTAGACACAGAAATTCATCCCCATGAACTGCGGGGGTACTACATGCACCTCCTTCACCTGAGGCGTTCTGCGATGGAGGTTCACCCTAATTTTTCATGAGGCTCCTCGCTTAAGGAGCTCCATACCTAACCCGAAACCTGACTCCAGCGAAAATCAAAATGCATCGCCGCAAACAATCCCATGGCCCAAGTCTACAAAATAAAAAAAATCGAAATTTAGATAGGGGTCAAGAAACCTCGTCTTTCAGAAACAAAAGGGCGGAAATGGGCTACCTCTATCGTGGAGCGGGTCACCTGTCGCCCGGTAAGGATTCCGTGGTGACCCACAAAGTGATTTTTCTTCTCCAAACGTGACACCCCAACCGCAGAACGCGTCAGAACACAAGCGCCTCTGAATCCTTAAAAGACGCTTCTTTTACGAGGCTGTTCCTTAGAGCGCGCAGCACACCCCGCCTTACTGCAGTCGATGCAAAAGGACAGGGTTCCTGCTGGATTTATGCCACCGGTGCACGCGCTCTACGATAGAAGTGTAGCTAACATTTCCGCTACTTTTTGTTCGGAATGACGGGGCGTCTTAACCCAAAACCTTCGGAATGCCGATCTTGTTTCGAAAAACGAACACGTTAGTACACTTTGGCCATGGGACAATCCGTCGGGAGGGAATTCGATATTTGCTCAAGCCAGTTTTCGGGTGAGGTATAGTGAGGAGCCTCAGAATAATTGGGGGGAACCTCCATCGTAGAACGCCTCAGTAGAGGCTTCAGATATGGAGCGTTGCCCATACTCACACGCGATACACATCGTGGTAACCGATCCCCCAATCTCACATTTTTCATGGTGCCAGGACGGAGGGGAACAAGTGGATGGGACTGGGTTCGCCGACAAAGCGAGACTCTCTTGTGGCGGAATCTCGCAACATGTCCACCCTAGGTGGTGCTGATCACGCGCGTGCGGAACGCTGGAATGAGCTGGAGCTGCCTTTGTCGGACTTCATGATGGGGGCACGGCACGTTCTGCGCAGGTCAGACAGCCCCCCCACCTCCAACCCACGGGTACCCTGCCCCAGTTTCTACGCAGCGACGCGAGCAGGACCCGCGTTCGTTCGAAGCGTTTCGCTACCAGCTGGGCTCGTGCACAATACAGCATATAAACTTCTCATTTTTTTTCCACACACACCCCACCCTTCGCGACTCACACGTGGTATACCTTTCTATTTGTGGTTGATGCGACGTGGACGTGAACATGTACAGTCAACAAATTGCGATTCTGACGTCGAGTGGGAATTCGTTAGTTTCCTCTTCGGTGGTTGTGTATGTGGCGCTTGGTTGTTTACAGCATGGTTGACTTGGTATTTCTTCTTGACGAGCACCTACAACGACTGCAACGGGTGACATGATTACTCTCCTGGGTTTGCTCTTTGGTACCGGCAGCCCCTGAGTTACGTCACCCAAACTTGGCGTGTACTAAATATGTAGGCTTAACGTCATGCATCTCCTCATGACCGTATTCATAGGTGTACATTCTAACCAATAATACCGTGCAACGCAAATGGGATACCGGGTAGTTGTTTTGTGGAGGAGTTCCACCAGTAAGGCATATTTCGGCCTAACAGTGCTCCATAATATGTCTCCCCATCGTAGCACTTGTCCCTGTACGCCATAGAGAGTGGAACATATATATGGAGGCAAAGTTGGTTCCTCTCGCGTTTAGTGGATTCTGCGTTTATGGCGCTCGCAGAGCCTGCTTGTGAACGAAACGCTCTACATTCGCTTCCATTCTAGGGCCATGCGAGACAACGACATCCCGCTCGATCTGCAAGAAGGCCTCTTCCTGTCTTGCATCATGCACGCGATCGACCACGTTCTCGGCGCCAGGATTCTTTGGGGGATCAAGTACAAAATCGACTTCAACAGCGAAAGCACAACGTGGTGAGTGTCGACAATGAATGCCGCCGCTATTTTCATCAAGACTGGAGATTAGCTTTGGAATCTTGGTCAATGAATTTGCGGTTGAAAAGGTAGAAAGGACGACCAAAGACCCAGGACTCTATCTCGAAGTGGGAATGTGTATCTGTCTTGCCAGCGGAATGCCTCCAATAATGGCAAACACATGTCTCGATGGGTACGATGATGTACCGTTTCCCCTGTCTTGACCACCCTGGTTCTGCCCCCCCCCCCCCCCCCCCCCGCCTTTGCTCCAATGCCCCATCTGTCTCGGTTCTTCTTGACGACCCAGGGCTGATCATTGCGAAAGCGCCAGCTGGAGTTTTATGTGGATGGCTCCGACACTGCACCCGTTCTACCACAACAAAATATGGTGCGAGATTATTGATGAAGCTGCGTCAACGCAGGGAGCGAGAACGACCGAGCGGTTGCACTTTCCCGTAGATCCCCCTTCTTGCATCGGTGTTGAAAACAGTTAGGATGAAGGGTAACACTTGCTTCTTCTGAAGACCCTCGTTGGAGGAAATCGTACCGCCATTTTTTATATAAAGGTTCATTTATTACGGGATTGCATCTTGTCGGTCCTTGCCTTTCAGCCAGTGACAGCCACTCAGCCAAGTGGCCACCATATTTCTTACCCAATCCTACGGAACTGTTCAGCATTCCCCCCTCCACGATACGCGCCGACGTGGGGTTTTTCTGCTTCACTCAGACACAACCGAACACGTTCTTGTTTCCGATTTTGTGAGGGACAGACCCACTCATCCGAGTGGCATAAATGCGAATGAAAAAAATCACCATACCCCTCCCCCCCTCCCATTCCGTAGCACAAGTCTACGTTTTACGGCTAAGCCCTGTACACAGTCCCCAGGGAAATGCTATCTATAGTTGACACGTAAATAAACCTTTCGGTTCCGTCGACAGTGGGTAGCTCCTCGGTTGTACAGCCCCATCACGGAGAAATAGTTGAACTGAAAAGTGGAACCCTTACCATGGTATTGCTCTTGACACGTCTCATGTGCGATTGACTTTTCAACCCGGATATTTACTGTAAATATAGAGAGGCGTGCAATGATAGGGGTTGCAGCACGTTTTGGCAATATCCAATCGGGCTGTGTCTTCCTTTCCAAGGCAACGCTGAGGTGTATCTAGTATGCCGCTGTTTGTGTTGAGCGCTATTTTATTAAAATAAATATATAGTGCATGTAGGCCATGGCCTTGTTCCCCGGGTTGCACCTTAATTCTTCTCAAGGTCAGGTTATTATGGGTGGGGTGTCGTGTTCCTCAAGTGGGAAGCCTCGAAAGGCAAAACACGCAGGTGCGCCCCCATCGTAGCCGGCTTCGGTAGAACGTGTCCCGATCAACCAAGCGGGCTGAGAGACTCTAACGACGACCCGTTTGTTGTGCCGTACGTTATTGTGCAGGTGCAGCACCAACCCGTTTTACAGGCAGCTGTACCGCGGATTGAAGGAGATCGACACACTACAGGTTGCCGACGAAGTGACAGCTAGCATTATGTACTGAGTGGGAAGGCCGAGCTCGACGTGAAACGCGAGACGCCGCCAACTGACGGGGGGGAAGGGGGGGGGGGGAGAGTTTGTCCGCAGGTTGATGACAGCTTGCTGACATGTTTATGCAGTTTTCTGGCAGTTTACTGGCTGTTTACTGACGGTGTCCTACAGCATCCCGAGAGTATACTGACCGCTTGCTGGCAGATTTTTTACACCTTGCTGGCAGCTTGTTCGGATTTTTTTGCCTGCTCAGTCCGTGCGGATCGTTGCATTCGGCCAACGACGCTAGGATTGTAAACAGGCCGCAGGCCATTTTGGGGTCTGGGCTCAAACCAGGCATAACACAGAGCGCTCGATGAGCAGCACGAGGTCGTGTGTATATAGGACGTAGCGGTTGTTTCTTGTGCCGCTGTAAAATACCTCGACGGTAACCGTACACCAGGTGGTTGAATGGTTGTCTGATCCCAGTTTGATTATCGGAGGTGGGGGGCGATTTAGTTGTGCACAGAAGCACCGTGTGCGAATTTTATTTGCTTACCAGTGAGGTAGCATGTACTCTACGCTCATTGGCGGCATGTTGTGGTAAAATGTCTCGATGTGATGGAGCGCAGACAAGATAGCGAATACCTGGTACGCGCTAACATCCGCGGCTACTGAGACTAGGCCCAAATATATTGTGGTGTTTGGTAGTAGTGACGTATTGTGTTCAGTTCCATTGTCTGTGTGTCGCGTACTGTTTGATTCGGGGGATACAAGGTGGAGGTGCCATTGGCGTGGAGGGTTGAACGGTATACGCCTGACGTCAGACGGGGATATGGTAGTGCGTCTGATGGCGGTGGACTCGAGTTCGAGTAATAAATGATACGTAATAAGGAAACACGAAAACCAGGGGGTGCGCAGAGGTTTGTTGCCCACGTGTATGCGGTTGGAATAATAACCGAAAAATGGCCAGCTGTCAATGACGGGACGCCCTAAAAGGTTATGTAGTCGGGATTGGGCGGGGTATACAGAAATGTGTCCCCTGGGAGTATAAGCTTGGTGTGTACGGTGTTCATGAAGCCAGGTCAGCTCTGTGGGGGGCAAGTCAACTTGTTGGTGTGTGCGGTTTGAGTTCAGCACGTGGACATTCGAGCTATAAGTGACGTGATTCATTGAACGGTATGTCGTTGAATCGTTGACAAGATAAAGTTATGCGTCACATGGAATCAGACTTCACGTTTGGATACGCACCCTTGGTAAACAGTTTTTTTTTGCCGGGATGGGCCCGCTGGGGACGAGCCAACGCGTTGCTGAGTGTGGTTTGAGTCCGGAACGTGAACGTTCGAGTTGTTTTGTCGTGATGTCTTGGATGGCATGCCGTTGGGTTTGGACGGGATAGGGAAATGTGTCCCAGGGCGGCCGACTCCATTGTGAACTCAATCACATGTTACATATATATGGTATTTGTTTAGGCAGGAAACCTCCGTGGGGAGTGAGTCGTCCCTAGCGGCTACAGGCGTTTTCGTAGCACTTGAAGGAGTCTTGTTGTGTGTGTTGTATGCGATTTATGTCCGGAGTGACAAAATCAAGTCGCTAATGTTGTCGATGCGTTTAATGGTAGGCTGTTGGAGTTTTTTGTGGGACAGAGAAATGCGAACCAAGACGGCAGCCTCGGCCTTGCGGTAGTGGTGAAGGCAGGGTAGCTCTGTGGTGTCTATTTCTTGTTGTCTGCGGTTTGGATCCGGAACGTGGAAATTCGACCCGTCAATGACGCGGGGTGCTTCGAAATGTTTGCCTTTGGAAGTCGATGGGGTACAGCATTGCATCCCATGATGGTGACAATTGTGAACACAAGCACGCGGCAGGTATAGTGTATGTAAAACAAGCGTGGCTCCTCGGGAAAACAGTCAGCTTGTTGTGCAGGCACAGTCAGTTGTTGCTTCCTGGAAGAGCCTTGCTGTTAGTGTTGTATGCGGTTTGAGTGCGGATGACAAGAACTCGAGTCGTCAATATAGTGATACGTGCAAGGGTATATATACCATTGGAGGTTGGTGTGACGGAGTAATGCGATCGTAGTCAGCAGACTCAAACTTCAAAAACTGGTACGTATGGTATTTTGCGATGTCAGGATAGCTCCGTGGGGGTCGAAGCGATATTTTGACTTGTGCGGTAAGGATCGGAAAACGTCGAATTTCGAACCGGCAATGACGCGATGACTTGGGAGGTGTCCCTGTTGAGCGTTATGAGGCAAAGTATTGCGTCCTTCGGCGGCAGACTAGTTCGCCAGCTCACGAGCGTGGTACGTACTTGTATGATATGTATGTAGCAAGGGTAGCTCCGCGAGGGATTAGTCAGCTTATGCAGGCACAGGCGTTTTTTTTGTTGCACCTCTGGATGAGCATCGGGGGCGGCGTCATATGCGGTTTAGCTCTCGACCAAGAAGGATGAGGTCGTCAATGCTTCCACGCGTTCAATGGTATGCCGTCGGAGTTTGGCGGGGCAGTGTAACGCGTCCCATGGCGGAAGACTCGCGTTTTGATTTACTTACGGTATTTATTTATTAAACCAGGACAGGTCGGTGGAGGAATAAGCAGCAACGTGTTGCGCGCGGGTTGGGTCGGAAACGAGAAAAATTGAGTTGCTGATAAGGTGATGGGTTACATGTCATGCCGTTCGAGCTCCGGGGGGCAGACTACTGCGTCCCATGACGGTGGACGTGCTTTTGTATTCAAAAAGGTCGATATGTCCGGTATTTATGAAGGCAGGCGGCGGCGTGGGGGGTGCGTCAGTTCGTTCGAGCAAGGGCGTTTTCGCAGAACCTGAAAAAGTTTTGTTGTTGTTGTTGTTGTTGTTGTTGTTGTTGTATGCGATTGGAGAAAAACATCGAGCCATCAATGGCGCGATCGTTCGACGGCACGCCATTGGAGATGGAGTATTGCGTCCCACGAAGGCGGCCTCAAGTTTGAAGTCGAAAAGTTGGCAAGTCTCGACTTTTTGTGGCCTGAACAGGTAGCGGAGAGGCTACAGAGTCAGCTTGTTGTTGTGTACGGTTGGAGTCGGAAACGAGAACAATCGAGTCAATGACGTGATGCGGTTAATGGCACCCGGTTTGGGGTTAACGGTACAGGGTAATGCATCCCGCGGTTGAAGACTCATGTTTGAGCAGATAACCTTGGTACGGTTGATAATTAAGTAGCCAGGACAGCTGAATGGCGGATGAGTCAGCGTGTTGGTGTGGTCGAGTTTGAGCCGGGACCGAGAAAAACCGAGGTGCCAATGACGTGGTGTGCTCAATAGTATATTGTTGAAGGTCGTCGGGACGGAGAATCTGCATCCAACAGGCGCAAACTCAGGCTTCAACCCCGAAACGCTGGCGCGTACGGTGTTACACAGCCAGGAAAAACTCTGCAGAGGACGAGTAAGGATGTGCGGGGTATGATAATTTTCTCCGCTCCTTCGAGCGCCTTGTCCCTTGGTTTTCTCTAGGGGACGTGTATAGAGATGGAGAGTTATTGGTTAAGGGAATACTAACGCAAGGGTTTGTTGACCGGAGTACGAAAAAACCGTCCTAACCGGTGTGTACGAGCCCCGTTGGGAATCTACCCACGACTCGGGTCCGACCTACCCGTCCTTCGCATCAGGTTTGGGCGGTGTGTGCCGTGGGAAATGGGTCCAGGTACAGCGTTCCGATCGTTGCACAATATATGTAGGCGATGAACATCGGGGATAGGGGATGAGTTGTACTGGTGGTTACCATCGTTATTCGGTTGTCGGCGTTGGGATTGGCTTCTTGGTGTCACTAGCCAAGTCAACCCCTCCTCTTCAGTCCACTGACAGCGAATATTATCACGGTCAGCGGATCTGCCAGAGAATGTTTTAGCGGTCGATTTCGTTGGGTTAGTATAATCGTTAGATTATATACCTGTCAGCGGAGGGTTTTCGGCGGCCAACCCAGGTAAAATATTATATGTGTCCGTCTCTGAAGCGCGTGAGTTGAACAGCTTCGATGGGAATCGACGAGCAGCGGAGATTTGCAAACTTTCTCTCAATCTCGATTCGAAGAAATCCACGTACGGGAACGGGAAAAGAAACACGCACGCGTGTTGTTGAACAGTTGTGGGAGTTCTCTAGACAAGGCATTTCATGTGCCGGGGGGTGGAGGGGAAAAAACGCGTGTCCATGGTTTGCGCAGACGTTAGTTGGGCGCTGACGCTCGTGCAGGTTGAGAGGGAAAGCAATCGTGATGGCGGGGGAAAAAAACCATGCTGAATCACTGTGGTTGGATACTGAGGGGAAAACTTTCAAGACATATCCCTACCAGCATGCGCTCCGATACTTGGACCGTCAGATGGCCACGGCCTTGCTCAGGTTAGCGTTTCGTGCAATCCTTCGTTGCCTGCAGTAATATCAGTTCATGTCGTCGCTGCAAGATGAATGCGCGTAGACAAGACGACCACGCGTTCGGAGACGGAGACGATGATTTTGCATGTTTTCAAGCGGATGGTGAAGACGCCAATCTGTGTCAGCCTCGAAAATGATGCTGAGCCGACACACCCTCGGGACGGTGCCTAGTGATACACGTGTTCCCATAGTGGAAAGAACATCCCAACACGCGAAGCCCCCCCAGTATACATATGTACTCACCTACACCCTCCTCGTTGCGTCTGCATGGTGCCACGTGTACAACCAACCTGTTTTGACATAGATGGTTTCCGGCTTCACTTACTTGGCTCTTTGCTTCCCTGACACAGTACCATGTTGTTTTTCTCGGCGCCGGGCACAATCGAATGGTTGACCAGCCTACTGTAGTTTCGTCCGTTGGGTTGAATCCCTGTGGCATTTTAAGGTAGCAACACGAGCAGTTCGTCCCATCTTGTTGACAGAGTCGAAGATACTTCCTCGTACTGCGTACGGCGTTAGAGTGCGGATGACAACACGACCGCATTCATTCTCGGTTCTTTGCGCTGCACTGCTTTCGCGCTATATCTGGAAAGTCTCCGAGACGTGCTGAGGGCATGGAGTGAGCTTATTCTGTACCGTAGTGCGTCTGAGGACCGACGCCCCAAGGGGTAGAGTGGGCCGTAATTGAACCGACTCCGGCGGACAGGCCTTATGTCCTAAGTGTTTGTTAGTGGGTGAGCACGCGCGAGTCCCACACAGGAGGTGACTCCCCTGAGTGACTACTTCCACTGCACCTGCCCCTCTCGGGGGTCAGGTCTAAGCAACATACTCACGCCTTCGTGGCAGCAGCAGCAGCAGCAGTCGGTTCTGCTGTTGCAACGGGAGGGGCGGGGTATATATACACACAGCACGTACCTTTATCGTCGAAGTGTGGTAAGCTTAGACATGGTCGCATTCAAAAATGACCAATCCGCCGGAGGGCAAACGAATCAAACGTCGAGGTAAGGTGCTAATTGTGCCGTTTCCTCTGTCACGGGATCAGCTCTGTTGGTATTGCGTGGAAAGGTGTGTACTGGTATATACGGATAGCTCGTAGGGAGAGAGGCCATCTGGTATAAAAAACAACAAAACATGAGAACTGTGCAAAGGCCACTGTCCTGGCCGGGCTCAAGCTGTGGTTGATATATGATCGAAATACCTCATTTTAACCGTTAGGCATCGTACACAGACAGTATCAAGTCAGCCCAATCAATGTGATATTCCGAGCCTCCAGGCTGTAAAGGCAGCCGCCATTTCACGACGCGAACGACTGTAAATGATTGCGGCACCTACGTGAGGACACGCCCTACTCCTTCGTCACATATAGTGTACATCTTGGTTTGGGTGTGGAGCAACTGTACTGTTACGTGGCTCAACTCGTGTGGCAGTCCGTGGTGTGGTCCCTAGTCGAAATGAGTACTCATTAGGAGGTAGGGCAGCTCTCTCTTGAAACCGCATTGCTAGGTAGTTTAATAATATGTCTTCAACTGTGTGCACTGCCCAATTGCCGCTCAACCTTATTCAAGATGGATTTGTTCGGAGATACCGTCAATTCCGGACGTGCGCCACGCTAAGGGGTGCACCTTGAGAGTTCAAATGGCCTCCGCTTATGGAGCTACATTATCTCAACACGAAATTGATCTTTTGAAGGAGAGTGGGCACTCAATCCGACGAGCAACCTCCTTTGGTTTACGCCTCCAACGAAAACGACAGTAACAACAACGATGTTGGGTGGTTCCCCGATTTAGAAGCTTTCTCATTCAGCATTTACTTAGCGAAGACGTACTATCCTCACGATAGGCGCGTCTCCGAGGGGTCTAGTCGGACGGACCACAATTCCAGCCCCACAGATTCTGCGAAATTTCAGGCTTCGACTCACCCCACGAGGGGGGTTGCACGTTTTGCCTGAATATTGTTTTTCCGCTAGAGCTACCGAATAGTATTATGGATTTTATTGTATACTCGATGGAGGACTGCAGTAGCGGAGAAAAGTGCCGGTCGGACTGCGCAAACAACGCTTCTTCGATGGCATGTTTCGGATGAGATATCGAGGCGCCGTACCCCAAGGCGCCGTACCCCCAGGGGCATTGTTTTTTCACCATTTCGAAAAGGGACCACCGTCATTTAAGGGGTCGAATGTATAAGCAACGCACCTCGCTCCTAATAATGCCACTACCCCGAGCACTCGCCGACTTTGAGGGGTTTTGTTTGGAGATGGTGACACCCCAACGTAAATATGGTGGAGATGAATCACATCCTTCGTCATTCCCGCACCACACGGAGGCATATCCGTCCGGGGCTGCCATGTCCACTACGCATCATACTACAGCGGGAGGATCGGGGCGGGTTGACATCCTTATGCCGCGGCAGCAATATATTCTCCGCGCTCATCTTCGTCCACCTCACCATCGGAGCGGGTCGATATCCCCAAGCTTGCGGCGGGCTGCGACAGCGTAGCTGTGTTCTACGAAAGAGATATTCCGACTCACGACGCAGTCGGATGTGAAAGCGTGGTGAGCTTGAGCTTCACGTTTACCCATATAGTGGGAGGATTAGAAGGTAATAGAAATCCTCCAGGTGCTCCCTCACTCTCACCTACGAGCGTGGCCTCCTACCTCCCGGATACAAACTCACCAATACCCTGGCGGTCCTTCCCCCGCCAATCATCTCTGGCTCTTGCTTATCCTCTTCACTTCATCCACTTGAGATCGGTTGGCGGCGTCAGGGAGTGTCTTCAGCAGCGAGAAGCATCAACACATTTATGTTCGTCTCTCACGATCCTTGTAGTGTTCTAGGCTTCCGCGTCGATCTCGATGCCATCGCTTTTCGGTCGAAGAGTGCCACCAACCTTTGCATGATATCCATGTCGATACGTCCACTCGATGTGCATCTACGAGATCAGGCGTCGTGACGATATGCCCGCAGAACTTGTATGTCAGATCCCTTGGTGCCTCCCAAGAAATAGGGGAATACCGTTCATGTTGAATCCTGGGTCGGCCTCCAACCCCTATGTTCCACCGGTCGTGCGTAGGACGGCACCCGTGGAATTGTTTACATTTGACCCCTCTCGAAAGCGAGATGACAACATTTTCCTTCAGGCACCTGCCGTCTCGTAGCTGAATGCGTACCGTAACTTGCAAAGCGTGCACGTCTGGCGGCCGCCGAACCGATGTTATCGTGATATCGATGCGCGCAGAGGTCGCAACGACCGCCACCAAGGTTTTTGAGAGCCGCAAGGAGAAGGGACGGAAGCAGCGAGAAGGGCGATACCATCAAGCCTAGAGCAACAACACTAAATATCAAACGATCGTCGGTCGTGCTTTGCGCGTGTCGTGGTAGTCTGTCACGTTCCACGGTAGATACGAATTCGTGGTTTCCAGCGGCCCATGCAGAATTCGGGTTTCGTTGCTGACGTTGTTTTCCTGGGAAGTCCCGAAGGGATTGGCATTGCCAGCGGCGCGGTTGCACTAACATTCCCGTGGATATAGGCAAATCATGGGCTGCCTAACGAACCGTCCTGTAGGGATGTCCAAGGCGGGTGAACACTCCGTGAATTGCGGGAAGAGAACTGAATAAGAACTAAATAACACCTGCCAGTTACGAGGAAAATGATCGGCGGGGGATCAAGAAAGGGCTTAAACTCGTCGAACGTAGGTTACACGTCAACAGCTCGGTGGCCCCATCGATCAAAGCGCCCGCCAAGGCTCGCCGCCAATACGGGCCAGAAAGGGCAAGGCAGCGGCCTGCCTTCGGGCGGGTCCCACTCACCTGGTTGGTCCTGTCGTCGAAGGTCGAACGCGAAGCACCCCGTGTTAACGTCCTCCCGTTGCCCCATGCAGTACGACGTTGGCAATGATGGGCTTCAGATATGTCTCTTGCTGATAGCAGCTGCCCCAGTGAGGGGGTGGTTGTACTGACAAGGTGAGATGATCGGGAGTACAGGCGGCTGACTAGCCGTTGGCTGCCTAATTTACGGATCTAGGGGTCCACGTGGCAGACACCGCTGATGGCTGCTCTCTTAATAGTGCATTCGCACCTGTGAGTAACAGCAGTCCTGTTCCGGTCGGGCAGGGATCCCTTTGTTTCTGCCGATCACAGCCACTCCGTTGACTGACTGCTACCGGTATAGTGGTGTGTGTGGTCTTCTGGTTGAATGCGTTTGCAGGTTCGCGGTATCGAACGACATTGTAGCGTTTATCACGCTGGACCAACTAGAAAAAGCGGGGTCCATGATGTGTTCATTGTGGTACAGAGCGACACTCCCCCCGAGTCTGTTCTAAACGCGGTAGTGAAAATGGTGGTAGCCCTCCCGTTGCAGCACGGCATAGGGATAGCGGGCAGTACCCGGGTTGTGATGTAAGACTGCCCGTCCAAGGACGTCACCCACACGAAGAGACGAATGAGGGCAAACGCCAGAATCAAATACTGGCCTCGGATGATAAGCTATCCTATTTGCGCTGATACCTTGTGGACCCGTGAGACACCAGACACCAGAACCCGTTGTGTGTCAAATGCGCCTAGTTCAAACCATGACCGGCATGTGTACCGTTTGGTTTTGACACATTTTCAAGGTCACGTGGGCCGCAAACTCATCATTGACTTGGGGTTGGATACACGCTCACCACAGGGTCCGCAGGTCCGCAGGTCCGCAGGTCCGCAGGTACGGGCAACGACCTTCGGACAGCAGGTGCGGGTAGCAACAAGGAAGTGCGTTCAGTTGTTCCATAAATATGCGGTTAGATCAATGGCTCGGCTCCGCTTGTCATCGACGGTTGCCACAGAAACGATGGCAAGAGGAAACACGTGCTCGGGGTTGGTTTTAGTCTTGAAAACGCCTACCAGGTATCGTCGAAACATTGGAGACGACACTCTTGAGGGGCCAAGTACACGAGAGCCGGCATTGCCCAACAACGGTATAACTAGCTAGTGTGCGAGCTGTGACATATCCACCATTGATAGGAATAACCCCGTGTCCGCAAATAAATGGAGGATGTTTTCTACGTATGTATGCTGAACGATGCCTGGCGGTTGGACCTGACCACGCTTGCGGAGCCCGAGACACCAGTTCCAGCCACTTGAACGCCTGCCACGCGATCTGCAACATTAGAGAGAGGTAGATTCGTGTATAGGAGGTTAAATTGACGGTTGTAACGACTACATGTGTGCTACGGCATGGTTTCAGACCTAAGTTATCCCAAGCTCGTCGTCAACATGCGTCCGGTGCAGCGATTGGGGTGCCTCAAACCACAACAGGAGCACTTCAAAAGGGAGGCATGGCATGATAACGCACAAAAGAGGCAAAAAAAATCGTCGAGTCTGGTGGAGCATAACTTTGGAGGCGCACACCTGTCACATTAGTGCGACGCTGTTGCCAAATATTTTTCAACCCTGGACCTCCTGGCGTATCACCGCGCACTCGACCCTGCAAACGGCAGTGTTCGTTTGATGCAGAAGGAGCTTCGTCTGCCTTTTGTGCCCACTAAAACGGACGGAATTGGATGTTGTTTCAAACGACGGACGGAACCCAACAAGGTTTGTGCGATCTCTACAGCTTCTTCGGGTGTTTTCGTACAGCCCCAGCTCCCAAACCTCTTTATATAACCATGCGCATGACACTCCCTGGCATATGAAAGTGCTTAGCATCCAGAATGACGACGGGAAAATGTCGAGTTGCAGTGCTTATCTGCGCCCAACAACTGTCCGCTGATGTCTCGTGTCCTGCGCTCCTAGCATGTAGCAAATATATTTGCCTAATGCTGCAGGTTTGGGCTAACGCTTATCGTAGGCGTTAGTCGCTTCGGGTAGAAATGCTACGGAACCGCTAGTCACAACGGGACTTAACGTGACCAAACCAATAACCGAACCGCAATCGGAATAGCGTCCGCCATCATACCCGAATCGGAGTTCCCTCTTCTTATCCGGAAGAGCTTGTACACCGGCAAAACACTAAAGTTCAAATATGTGTCTTCACCCGCACACGCGTGTTTCGGTAGGGGTAGCACCTAATAATGTGTATGAAATTCCTCACTTACTTGAGGAGCTGCTCCATACCTCACCCGAGCCCAAGGCTGATTTTGAGAATGGCCAAAACGTGCACCCCGATGGGCAATCCCGGAGCCTAGCAGGTGTATCACTTAGAACGGCGTAGTAAAGCCCTGGTGACGCATTCGACGGTAGTGGTGCGCCGGCCATCTTCTGAAGCTCCTCACGCACCGAGCCCTGTGCGCCACCCGACGAGATTTGCTTTCGAAAAACGTCGTACACTCAGCGCACTCAATCAACCCGAGGACGAATCCCCAAGGCCCGGAGTCTGCAACGAATTACACGCCGTAAACGCAAACGCTGTGTTGGGTGCTTCTTCAGCGGAGAAGCCCCATGTTTCGGAAATAAGTTTGGTGGCCACCCTTGCCGTGGAACGCGTGTCATGATATCCTGATCGCATCCTGGTCGTACCCTGATGGTATCCCGCAGCGACGTTATGTTGAGGAACGCAGTCAGTCAGCATTTGTGCCTGTTGCAGCACGCGCGTTAGCTACGGACAGGCACGATCAGAAATATCCCACGACCACACGCGTTGGCGTGATACCAACGCGCCTTAGACGCATAGATAGTAGAAATTCGTAGACCTCCTCCTTGGGGAGGCGTGTCCTATGATGCAGGCGTTTGCTTCGTATCATCAATATGTAGGCGCATAAGAACAGCTTTGAAGAGTTTCTGCCTCGTTCGTGCGGGTGGTATGACGCATGCCTTGAGTGGCTGGATAGAGTATGCTATAGGCACTTTTTCGCACGGTCCGCTATCGGTTTGCGACCAAACCTCGGTTCGGCTTTGGCTTGTTTGTACCATACGCACCATACAAAGATAGGTGTGGTCCGCGTGTGGTTAGTCTCGAGCGCGACGATGCAACAGGTTGTTTGATGCAGCACGTGCTACGGTAGTTTTCTATCTACAGTACGATTTCCTGGAGCTCTGCACTTGGTTGAGGACCTTTTATATACATGCCATACTCAAAAACCGCTTTTGGTATAGAAGTACAGCGCAGCCCGACAAGAATTTAGTCCGGGGGCCTGCATAAAACGTTCTTAGTCTTTGGATAGGGCAGAGTGAAACGTGAATTTCATCGAGCACCGACGGATGAACGTTTGTGTCATGCTCACGGGCTCTACGGGTTTTTGTGTATCAGAGGCGAGGGATAGGGGCGAATTCAGCACCCTCCAGCGTCCATGTGCATTCTGACCCCTACAGCTTACTCTTGAGGGCCTGTATGTAGCTTGACGTGCATATCTGCGCCGGGCCCGGCGGAGGTACACATGTCGGCGGCATGCCACTGCCCGCTGCTGGGTTATGGACCTGAACAAAGTCTACCGTTGTGATAAAAACTAGCTGAGCTCCAACGACAATGAGTAGTCACTCAGTCCACAAGCCGCCCGTCATCAGTTCATATTGTATACCTAGAGGTGCTACTCCTAGCGTAGCCCACCTCCTATCTAGCACGTGTAAAGCGCTTCGATCAGCAGTCCTCCAAGCACATATATATTCGATCTGGAGACTCGGCCCGGTTCAGTCCGGTTCCCTTCGGTTGTTGATGAATTTGGCCCGAGAGACCGACGACGCGAGCTCTCGGCTGCGGCCCTCATATGGTGAAGTCAGTATCTCGCCCAACAGTCGGCTCCGAGAACAAACCTGGACTCCAAACTCTACGATCAATGCTTCATGGACTACGCAGGCATAAGCCGGGTACGTAAGGGTTGAAACCCTAAGTGGGATCCCAAAGACGCCGGGTAGCTCTGACGTTGGGGAGACCCGTCGGCCAGGAATTGTTGGGCTTAACAGCCCCCCCCCCCCCCCCCGGTACCCGTAGCATGGTTTCAGCCGCGCTAACGAGACCGTTCCCGGATACTATAGGTAGAGGACCGCCAACGACGCGGGCTGGGACAGGGGAGGAATGTTTGACCACTATGTCTGACTGCAGCGGCTACTCATGCGAGGAACCAGACACCAATATCGTCGGAACACCATAGGTGTTCAACAAGTGTTTCGTTGGATGTCTAGGCCATCGAGCCGCACCCTTAGTGTTTCGCTAGACCAGTGTAGTGTTTCGGGTAGAGCGGAGCTCTTCAAGACAAGAGCCCGAGGGAAGCGTACCGTACGTTCTCCCCTTCCGTATCGTACGTGTGGGGATGTGAGTGAACAGAGCTACGGTAGGGGTTTGTACCCGATGGCAACCTTCGCCTCAACCCTCACCCGTATTGGTAGATCACGGTCAGGCGCAGGCTGGCGCGAACATACGTTGTTCGGTGTGGTTTAATGCACGTAGAGTGGTGTTGGCCTTTGAAAATCTGATGGAAGGAAAGTGTTAGGCAGACTGCAAAGTTACAAGTTGGTTCAGCCGAAGCGTGC